>SJYQ01004756.1:0-52840 GCA_006410935.1 Redunca redunca | reverse complement strand
ATATATATATATATATATATATATATAAACGAAGAAACAACAAAAGAAGAAACAAGAAATACAGATAAAACAAAGAAAATGAATGGGAAATGATAGACCTAAATTCACCCATATCAAAAACCATAGTAAATGTAAGTGAAGTAACACTCCAATTGAAAGGCAGAGATTGACAGATTTATTTGGAATGCACAACCCAATTATATGTGTCTACAAGCGTCATGAAGTGAAAGAAAGTGAAAGTGAAAGTCACTCAGTTGTGTCCTACTCTTTGGGACCCCATGAACTACAGAGTCCATGGAATTCTCCAAGCCAGAATACTGGAGTGGGTAGCCGTTCCCTCCTCCAGGGAATCTTCCCAGCCCAGGGATCGAACTCAGGTGTCCTCTTTGCAGGCAGATTCTTTACCAGCTGAGCCACAAGGGAAGCCCAAGAATACTGGAGTGGGTAGCCTATTCTTTTTCTAGCACATCTTCTCAAACCAGGAATGGGAAATGGAACCAAGGTCTTCTGCATTGCAGGCAGATTCTTTACCAACTGAGCTATCAGGGACTCTATAAAATCACAGATAGGCTAAAAGTTTAAAAAAAAAAAAAGGGACTTTTTACTGTTTAAGCTAAGTTGGGGTGCTATGACAGCACAAGTGTTGGTGGATCCCCAGGGATTCATAGCATTTAACAATTTGGCATGTAGTCTATATGCCTATCCTATTGCAGGATAAGGATATCCCAAACTGAATATATCATTTCAAAAGTCTAAGGCCAGGAAAGGGAGAGGAGGGGAGAATGTGGAAAAGGAAGAAAGGAGTAATAACCCTTTCTCACCAGCTTTTCTTTTCCTGTTTGGTGGCTAACAGGATTCCTATCTTCTAGCTTATAATTATTAATCAATTTTTATAAATGTATGTATTTAGTTCTGTGAGATCCAAGAAGACTGACAGGAGTTTTCTCGTTCTAGTTGGCAGATTTGAGATATGCAAACCTCCTTCCCCTGAAGTTGAGGTTATCCAGGTTGCCAGCTTTTGCAAAGGGAAAAGTTATATAAAGTTACTCTATTTTAGGGAGTAGTATATCTTCAGCAACCTCCTTTTTGATATACTGCTTTCAGAATTATATAATGAAGGACATTTCTGTAAGACATGAATTATAGTAAGGAAATTTATTGAAAACACTCTTAGTACTTAAAATCTTTTTCATTGCTGTGTAAGACTTTAATACATCAATGAAAAGTTTTATTAAATGTTAGCATTTAATTAGAATTTTCAGTTGTATTTTGAGTTTGTGCCTACTTTTGCTAACAAACACAATGTAAGAATTCTTAACTAAAACTTTATTTTAGTGATCCTTGTTGGAAGGATCAAAGGACAAAAAGGATCACTTTTTGTGTCTACTTGCAGTGGTACTTAATTCTTTGTGTTGGGTTGAAAAAAATTAAACTCTCCATGCTACAGGGTGTTGTAACAAAGCAAATGCTTTTCAAGTGAAAATAAGAATTAAACATGAAAAGAAGGTTAATAAGCATGTTTTTAATTTTGTGAAAATGTTTTGAATATGTTCCTCTGATTTTAGTATATTGGAATATTTGTCTTATTGTTAATCCTTACATTAGTATTCCTTTAGGTAAAAGCTTTCATTTTTATATATTGACTAGCTTTTAGAAAGTGTTTACATAATTTTAAAGTATGATCGGGTGATCCATATGTTTCCCTCTAGTTATTTCTTAGTGAGGGCATCATTAGTTTTGCTAGTAGACTTGGAAGTCTAGGGTTTGTTCGAGCAGTAAAGTCTTAAGTGTATGTCAGATTTGATCTACTTGGATATGTTAGCTTTTTCCTAATGATTTTTTTTCCTGCAAGAGGTATATCTACCCCTTAGTAAGTGACCAGAAAGCACATGAAAGAAGAAATATGTTCAGTGAAGAAAATTGTTTTGGTTGTCATTTTCCACCCTTCTGTGACAGTAAAATATATTTATAATCCTGATGTTACAACTCGGCTTGTAATTATTGTCTATACTTTTTTTTATTATGAAATGCCTTGTCAAGCATTTCTCAATTACCTTTATCACATGTATCTTTAAATTTACTTTATATATAAGATTTTTTTTAATTTCTAGTATTATACAGTTGAATTAAGTATTTTTGTATTTGAGCAGTATTTAATCTTCAAATGTCACATTAATGTAGAAGAGAGTGAGGATGAAAATCAAATGTGTGAAGTATGTAAATTGCTCAGTTGTTTCTGACTCTTCATGACCCCATGGACTATACACAGTCCATGGAATTCTCCAGGCCAGAATATTGGAGTGAGTAGCCGTTCCCTTCTCCAGGGGCTCTTCCCAACACCCAGGGATTGAACCCAGGTCTCCTGCATTGCAGGTGGATTCTTAACCAGCTGAACCACCAGGGAAACCCAAGACATACTGGAGTGGGTAGCCTGTCCCTTCTCCAGCAGATCTTCCCAACCCAGGAATCGAACCAGAGTCGCCTGCATTGCAGGGAGATTCTTTACCAGCTGAGCTACCAGGGAATCAAATTTGAACTAAATCATAAAGATTCTGTGATTCATTAACTGGACTGTAGAGAAACTGATTGTAAGATTTAATTCTTAGTGGATTTTTTAAATAATTGCTTATTTTAAAATGTGAAGAAATTTGTTGATATGTAACTAGCAATATTTGACAGGTAAAGTGTTGGCTTTAGGTTATTTACTGATTTGCCAAATATCAAGTCTGTGTCTGGCTTTACTCGGTTATCTGTTTTATACTTACAAGATGTCACAGCATACATTTTTAATAATTTTTTCTTGTAATTCTGTCACTAATAAATCTTTATCACTAAAAATCAGTTCAAAGTAGAGCTTTCAGTTTAATTTTTTTGAAGTTTCATGTTTTCATTTTTCATTTTTGAAAACATTTTAACAACTTTGCTGAATAGAGTTGTGAAAAGAATATTTCTACAGGAAGGCTCTATTCAGTGAAGGAAAGCATCTAGTAGAATGTGTACTATGGTATCTTCTCAGGAAAGCTGCATTAGATGTTTAATATTGTTTATTGCATTTTCAATTTGCACATCAGATGTTGGCTGTGTCATAATCACAAATTTGGTGAGAGTAAATAACCTTAGTATTGTAAAGATGGGGTTTTATTAATCTCTTATGCATACAAAAATGCCATGTTTTGTTTTTTATTCTATCTATACAAAGATGTTAAAAATGGTGATCATGTAGGTGTCTTTAACTGGTATATTTAAATATCATTTGCCTTTTTACTTTCAGTAAAAGTAGAAGCCTATATTTGATAAACATTATTAAACTAATATTTTGCTGGACTGATTTTTAATTGGAATTTATATAAAGCATCTAGAATAATGTTTGTCAAATACAACTAATTTTTTAAAGTTAATACAACAAAAAGGCAAAATCTTAAACCTCATTTAAAATTTACTTTGAAGCTCAGTGTTTTTGCTTTCTTAGTTGTCTACCACCTCCCTCCCTTCTCCCTCCCTTCTCTGTTCAAATGGAGAGGATATAAGGAGAGTACAGAGGCAGCAGGTCTTAAACGAAAGCGTTCCCAAGGTACAGTAATTGTAGTTTTATTTCTCCTTGTAGATATATTCCTGGCTTGTAGCTTTCAGTTGCGTCTATAGCATTCAGTTGTATTTAGAGCATAGATATTATTAGTTTTATAGAATGTATCCAGTGTGTTATTTTGGTTAGTATTAATTATAAGTGGTATAAACATTTGCAAACCATGTATATAGTTCAGCAATGGGATATTTGCCAGTATTAACATGCTTTAAGACAATGTGAATGGTTTAGAGAGAAACAAAATTTTGTTGACTTAACAGTTAATATCTTGGTCTTATAGTTTTAATGTTTTAAGAATATGTTGCTCAGAACTGTTTTAACAAAAATGCAGTTTTGAAACATTGGATTAAAAGGCTTCAAGTACTGGCTTAAGGATCAGACATAGATTTAGGAAAGTAACTTAAACTCTTGCAAAAGATTTTTTAATTTATGGAAAGTTCTTTTAGTTAAAAGATTGAGTTTTTACACTGGGTTTGTGTTTGTTTTGTTTGCCAGAGAAGGTATTATTCCGGTTTGTTATGTTAATTGCATCTTGGTCTTGTGTTCAATGTTAGTAGTTATGTGTCCTGGTAGGTCAGGAAGGTATAAATTGGTTTTTCATAAATTTTTGAAATGGCATTTTTAACCATAACTCCGAAGTACATCTTCTTGGCAAGGAATTGCTCTTCTTTGTATTCTAGTAAGAAATACCTTTTCACAAAATGTGTCTTATGGTCTTAGATCTTGACCAGGACTCTTCCTTATCCTTCAACAGAAGAGTCAGACTCTGTCACTAGCTAGTTTTGTGGCAAGTCACTTAATCCCTTTCTTTATACCTCTATGTGTTTATATATAATGGGCCATAATATTTTGCTTTAAGAGTATTTTAAGGAAATAGGCACAATGATTTGAAGGTGACTGGTTTTATAAAGGTATGTGAATTTTTCTTACCTCTATATAAGAGATAAAAAGAAAAGTTTAAGTCCTTCAGGCTATAAGAATTATCAAGAGATGAATTGGTGGACATGTTTTGAGAATTACCTTAATCTGTTGCTTCCACAAACATTACTAAATTTGTGATACATGTCAAACAGTATGCTAGGACTGTGTTTGGTGGTAGTGATACAAAGTGATTAAGGTATAGTCCCTGCCTCATAGAGTTTGTTATTCCCAGAGAATATGGGTTTGGCTATTTTTTTTCTTTAGAGCTCATTTTCACCAAGCATACCTCATTACAGAAATGAAATAACCATACTAATTTGAACATAATAGTAGGAAAAAACTGATTTCTTTTTAAAAACTCTTTCAACTTTGGAGTTCTGTTATGGTGAGCAGTATCCAGTGATAATTGGCTTTAATATCCATTCCCAAAATATCTTATATTCTAATAAATTAGGTTATTATCTTCCCAGTTTAAAGATAATTTTTTTTTCACCTGAGTCTTGTTTTGTCTTATGCTGAGTAGTTTCCACAGAACAAAAAGTAAAGTCAACAAGAGAAATGGAGCTTAAGTTTCTATGTCTAAGGTACTGAGGACTTTAATGAAGGTGTATATCCCTTAGACCTAAGGAATGATCACATAACCTGGGAAAGCAGTTCTTTAATAATCAAAGCATATTTCCTAAAGAGGTTAAAATTATGGTAGTTGAGCCAGTTTTATTCCATGTTGTTCTAACAAGTTGCCTTTTCCTATAGCATGTTTAATAATTTATAAAATAAAGTCCCTGTCCGTGACTTGTTTCACATCGATATATGTTTCAATAAAAGTTTTTTGTTGAACTGAGTTAAAATATTCATTCAAAAAAATCTGTGTATTATAATTTTCACTTAAATGAAGTTTGTCTTGGAGACCTTCAAATTTTTCCTTTTTGCAACAGCTATTCATAGTTTCAAATTGAGTCGAAACCACGTGGACTGGCACAGTGTGGATGAAGTATATCTTTATAGTGATGCAACCACATCTAAAATTGCAAGAACAGTTACTCAAAAACTGGGATTTTCTAAAGGTATTTGTTAAATATTATTAGAGTTTGTCAAAATGTTGGGACTCTTTGACTTTTTCTCTTATATTTAAAATAGACAATTCAGATTTTATTTTCAGTATATTTTAAATATGTATTAAGTTTAATGACAGTTTCTACCCTGTTAAACTAACTTTTATTAAAGTGACTCAGTTGACATGTATTCATTAATAAATAATTATATATTAGGAATGATCTGGCAAGATTATTAAATATGTTTTTTTACTTCTCAAAGCACAAAAGCAGTCAGACCTGAGGCAGTGATGTGAAATAAAACATAGCAATTGAAATTGTGTCAGTTGAAATGACAATTGACAAGCAATTGAAACAGTGTCAGGAAAAGTGAAGACTGGAAATTTTTCTTTGGATTTAGTGAAATGTAGATCATTGGTGACTTAGATGAATTTCTGGGACAGACAGATGGGTATGAGTTGATGTTTAAGTAGAACTTGAAGAAATGGAGGCATTGAGAATAGACAAATCTTTAAACAAAACAAACTTGACTAAAAGGAAGAAAAGAGGGACATCTTTTTAAATTCTTTGATAATAGATGTGCTTACACATTTATTTGTTCATTAGTTGTATTTGTTTTGTGGATTTATCACACCTTTAGCCCATTTTGCTATTTGGATGATTCATTTCACTTTTTGATTAATAAGTTATTTAATTAGCTTACTGTGTGTCATGTTTTGCAAGATGTTTTCCCATTTTTCATTCATCTTTTATCTTTGCTTCATAATATTTTTTTTACAGAAATATTTTTATGTGTTCAGTTCATCTTTTTTTCTTTTTGCCTTACTGTTTCTGGCTTCACTCTCATGTCTAGTTCAGTACTTTTTATTAGAGCTGATCATTCCATATCTTACAAATTTTATCCCCCCTATTTTTTTCAGTGTAGTAAAAATGCTATTTCTGTAATAAGCTTAGAACCATGATTTTCCCACAGCATCAAGCAGTGGGACCAGACTTCATAGAGGTTATGTAGAAGAAGCAACATTAGAAGACAAGCCATCTCAGACTACCCATATCGTATTTGTTGTGCATGGCATTGGACAGAAAATGGACCAAGGAAGAATTATCAAAAATACTGCCATGTGAGTGTTTTGATGACTACATTCTCCATCTAGTCAGAGTCCAAACTTTGGTCCAGGGTGTAATCATTATGCCACATGTTTCTCTGGTGCCAGCTATTCTGTTTCAGTTGTAGATGAAGCGTTTGGACCAAATTTTGAGAATGATTATATCTAGGTGATGATGATATTTATTTGATTTTTTTTCCCTCTTAACATGGAGAAGTAAAAGGATAAGAAAGCCTTTTTACTTGATGTATTATTAGTTTACATTAAAGTGAAGTTGAAAGCAAAAAAAAAGTCTAGTTTTAAGTTTCTGTGTTAATCTCTGAATTGCAGAAACTGAGAATACTGTCTAATTCTGAAAAAGCTAAGAATTGTGTAAGTTGCCAGCTAGCAGCTTAACTTGTCCAGTTAATTATAACCAGAGGAAATGGAACCCTAATTTTTACAGAGAACGAACAGTGGGTGTTTTGCCAACATGCTAGGCGGGTTATTTACCTCAGTTATTTATATTCAGCTTTATTCTAAAAGCTTGTTAAGATGATGTTGGGAGAAGGAATGTTCATATATGAGTTTCAAAAATGTTTAGGACGGTGTGAAAAGGAAATTTTAGAGTTATGGGTTCTGCCACAAACTTGGCTCTCAACTTGCAGCCAGTATAAAGAAAAATCTGATCAGATTTATAATGTGATGAGAACAAACCAATTGTTGAGAACACAGTTTATCAGGTTCTGAAATTTCAAGTAAATGCGTTTCTTGAGTCCTGATAAAGCAAATCCTGTATGATACCAGGAACTATGTCCTCAGCAATATCTCTATAATAATACAATGTTGAGTTCTATTTTACTTTTTATTGTAACACCTTTTAATGCCAGCTGATGGGTTAAAATAAAAGTACAGTTCAATCTGAAAAAAAAAAAAAATCTTTGTCAGATACTGCCAGGTCATTCTGATCCTTGTCATTCTCTGTAACTTGTATTACAGAGATCTCTTCCCTCTGATTCTGATTTTCTTTTCTGATGATTTGTACTTCCCACAATATTTACATTCTTGTGGCAAGATGGTAATCTTCTCCTTGGTTACCTAAGGAATCTGAGAAGTAGGCTTAATAACATGTTCTCTCTGGAGCTGTTCATATTTGGAAAGGTACCAGCTTGATTTCTTTGGGTACAAGTGAGGGAAAACTTAACTCAGAAGGAGGATTTAGTAATCCATAAAACTGAGAAGTCTAAGATTTGCCAAAAAGTCATCAGAATCTGGTTTCTATCCACTCCACACGCCTTTATTTTTTAGCTATTTTCAGACATCTCCTGTGGTTCTAGATGTGGTTTATATCATCTTGTATTCGAGTTCAGGAAGAAAAAAATTAGTCTTTTTTTTCAGAAGTCCCTGCTAGTCTATGCATTTTAATGACTGGTAGTATCACCTGCAACTGCCTGAATCTGTACACAGCCATGATCTGATCTGCCGGACTTGTCATCTTTCATGACACCACCCTTAATGGCAGAAAGTGAAGAAGAACTAAAGAGCCTCTTGGTGAAGGTGAAAGAGGAGACTGAAAAAGTTAGCTTAAAGCTCAACATCAGAAAACAAAAATCATGGCATCCGGTCCCATCACTTCATGGGAAATAGATGGGGAAACAGTGGAAACAGTGCCAGACTTTATTTTGGGGGGCTCCAAAATCACTGCAGATGGTGATTGCAGCCATGAAATTAAAAGACGCTTACTCCTTGGAAGAAAAGTTATGACCAACCTAGACAGCATATTAAAAAGCAGAAACATTATTTTGCCAACAAAGGTCCATCTAGTCAAGGCTATGGTTTTTCAAGTGGTCATGTATGGATGTGAGAGTTGGACTGTGAAGAAAGCTGAGCCCTGAAGAATTGATGCTTTTGAAGTGCGGTGTTGGAGAAGACTCTTGAGAGTCCCTTGGACTGCAAGGACATCCAACCAGTCCATCCTAAAGGAGATCAGTCCTGGGTGTTCATTGGAAGGACTGATGCTGAAGCTGAAACTCCAATACTTTGACCACCTCATGCGAAGAGTTTGACTCATTGGAAAAGACTCTGATGCTGGGAGGGATTGGGGGCAGGAGGAGAAGGGGACGACAGAGCATAAGATAGCTGGATGGCATTACCAACTCGATGGACATGAGTTTGGGTAAACTCCAGGAGTTGGTGATGGACAGGGAGGCCTGGTATGCTGCGACTCATGGGGTCGCAAAGAGTTGGACAAGACTGAGCAACTGAACTGAACTGAAAATAAAAAGCCATAACTGCACCCTACTCCAGTACTCTTGACTAGAAAATCCCATGGACAGAGGAGCCTGGTAGGCTGCAGTCCATGGGGTTGCCAAGAGTTGGACACAACTGAGCAACTTCACTTTCACTTTTCACTTTTATGCATTGGAGAAGGAAATGGCAACCCACTCCAGTATTCTTGCCTGGAGAATCCCAGAGACGGGAGAGCCTAGGGCTGCCATCTTTGGGGTTGCACAGAGTCGGACACAACTGAAGCGACTTAGCAGCAGCAGCAGCAGCAGCAAAGAACAAAAAGATAAATTGGGCTTTGTCAAAATTTAAAACTCTTGTTTTTCAAATAACACTATCAAGGAAGTTAACCACAACCCATCAAATGGTAGAAATATTTGCAAATCATATCTGATAAGGGTCTAGCATTTAGCATATATAAAGAATATCTACAATTCAATAATTTAAAAAATAAATACCCCAATTTTTAAGTGAGTGAATAATTTGAATGAACACTTGTCCAAATAAAATATACAGATGGTCCCTAAACACATGAAAAGATGCTCAGTTTTGTTAGTCATTAAGGAATTGCAATTCAAAACCACAGGGAGATATCACTTCCTGTTGTCTACAATGACTGTTATCAAAAAGATAGAAAACAGCAAATATTAGCAAGGAAGTAAAAAAAAAATAGAAAGTAAAGTCTCTCAGTCATGTCCGACTCTTTGCGACCCCATGGACTGTAGCCTGCCAGGCTCCTCCATCTGTGGGATTCTCCAGGCAAGATTTACTGGAGTGGGTTGCCATTTCCTTCTCCAGGGGATCTTCCCGGCCCAGGGATCGAACCGGTGTCTCCCACATTGTAGGCAGACTCTTTACCATCTGAGCCACCAGGGAAATCCAGTCACTGGATTTCTTAAAAAAATAAGGACCCTCATATGTTGTTGATGGGATTGTAAAATAATACAGCTGCTTTGGAAAAACAGTTTGGCACTTTCCTCAGAAAAGTTAAATGTGGAATTAACATGTGAGCTAGCAACTACTTCTAGGTGTATACCCAAGAGAATTGAAAACATGTATCTGCAGAAAAGCTTCTTAATATTCTCTGCAGCATTATTTATAATCGCCCCCAAAAAATTAAATGCCCATCTACTGGTAAATGGATAAACAGAAGTGATACATCTATGCAGTAGAATGTCATTCAGCCTTAAAAAGCAAAGAAAAACTGATTCATGATACAACATGGATGAACCTTGAAACATTATGCTAAGTGAAAGAAGCCAGACACAAAAAACCATATATTATAGTTGTTATTTATCTGAAAAATCCAGAATAGGCAAGTTCATGGAGACAAAGTAGATTAATGGTGTCAGGGCCTAGTGGGAAGAATTATGGGATTTGACTATGCTAGGTAGACTGTTTCTTATGGGAATAATGAAAGTGTTCTGAACTTAGAGTGGTGTTGGTTATACAATTCAATGATATTAAAAGCCACTGAATTGTTTAAAAAAAAAAAGTAAAAGCTACCGAGGTCATGTCTAAAAGACACAGAAGTAAATTTGAAGAGACTCACTGACCAGAAAGGAAACAATTTAAGGATCAGTAAGGATAATAACTACAATGGGTTAGAACAGTTCAAATGTTTTAAATCTATGAGTTAGTAGGGAGGGACTGGTGGCAGGAGGAAAAGGGGATGACAGAGGATGAGATGGCTGGATGGCATCACTGACTTGATGGACGTGAATCTGAGTGAACTCCGGGAGTTGGTGATGGACAGGGAGGCCTGGCGTGCTGCGATTCATGGGGTTGCAAAGAGTCAGACACAACTGAGCTACTGAACTGAACTGAATAATACCAAAAAATATAAAACCTCTTAACAACTCAGTATTTAATTGTTAAATAAAAGAGAAGAATTAACCATTTATCCTGCCTTTTCTCAGTTCATACAGGAATTATTTGATTGTATCACAAGGCAGCAAGTATTTGATGCGAGGAAATTTCTCTTTCCTGAAGTGTAAGGAGTGGTGAGATTTAAAAAGCACTTTTTTGCAACCATAGTAAATTAGTAGAGCTAAGCAGTGATCACAGCATTTGCTAGTTTCACCAGAAAAAGAGAAAACCAGGTATATATATATCTATGGAGTCGGAGAAGGCAATGGCACCCCACTCCAGTACTCTTGCCTGGAAAATCCCATGGATGGAGGACCCTGGTGGGCTGAAGTCCATGGGGTCGCTGAGAGTTAGACACGACTCAGTGACTTCACTTTCACTTTTCACTTTCATGCATTGGAGAAGGAAATGGCAACCCACTCCAGTGTTCTTGCCTGGAGAATTCCAGGGACAGGGGAGCCTGGTGGGCTGCCGTCTATGGGGTCACATGGAGTTGGACACGACTGAAGCGACTTAGCAGCAGCAGCAGCAGCAGCATGGAGTAGTAGTCTAGCCAAAACAGTAGAACTTTAATCTGATCAGGTCCCTGTATCTCACCACCAAATAGGCAGCAAGAAGCACATTATGGAACTCTATGGGAATGCAGTCATTAAAAATTAGACTGAGAAACTCTGCAGGACATAAAAAGAATTACAAAGCCAAAAAAGAGAGAGAGGGATCTATAGATTAAAAGATGCTTACGAGACATCTGCCAGTTCAGTCGCTCAGTCATGTCCGACTCTTTGAGACCGCATGAATTGCAGCATGCCAGGCCTCACTGTCCATCACCAACTCCCGGAGTTCACTCAGACTCACGTCCATCGAGTCAGTGATGCCATCCAGCCATCTCATCCTCTGTTGTCCCCTTCTCCTCCTGCCCCCAATCCCTCCCAGCATCAGGGTCTTTTCCAATGAGTCAGCTCTTCGCATGAGGTGGCCAAAGTACTGGAGTTTCAGCTTTAGCATCATTCCTTCCAAAGAACACCCAGGACTGATCTTTAGAATGGACTGGTTGGATGTCCTTGCAGTCCAAGGGACTCTCAAGAGTCTTCTCCAACACCACAGTTCAAAAGCATCCATTCTTCGGCGCGACTTCACTTCACTTCAAAAGTTTAAAAAAATATTTCGCTGTACCTTAATTTTCAAAGTAGAATTTAAAAACCTATATTGTGTGGAGAACAAGTAGAGAAATAGATGAAATAAGACAAGCCACAATGTGCTAATTATTTAGAGGTAGGGTATTTTATTAGGAGGACATAGCAGTCCACTCCAGTATTCTTGCCAGGAGAATACCATGGACAGAGGAGCCTGGCCAGCTACAGTGTATAGGGTCACAGAATTGGGCATGACTGAAGCGACTTACACACACACAGGGTATTTTATTATATGTTATTCTCTCCACTAAAGACTTATAATTATGTAGAATATAGTATCAAATCTTGAAATATTTGCAATCAGAGATGACAAATTTAAGAAAACAGTTTTGAAATGAAGGTGTCCTAGTATTACAGACTATTGCATAATGTATCAGTAATTTAAACATAATTGGACAGAGTTATAAGCAACTTGGAAGTGTTATGATTGAAGGCATTTTATATCATGTAAATGCATATGTGAGTTGCTCTGATAGAGTTTTTTTGTTTGTTTTGGTTTGGTTTTTTTTAAGGATGAGAGAGGCTGCAAGAAAAATAGAAGAAAGGCATTTTTCCAACCATGCAACACATGTTGAATTTCTACCTGTTGAGTGGCGGTCAAAACTTACTCTGGATGGAGGTACATTTTGTTTAAAAATTAAATGATTTAGCCAATGGGAATGAAATGTTTTTAATTTGTCTTGAGGTATACTCTTTGTTCTAGATTATTTAGGAAAATAAAATCCATTTTTTTAATAAATAATTATATTGACTTAACGTCATTTTGGACCACCATATAGATTTCTCTAATAGTACAGTTTTTATGAATGCCCTAAAATTTTTGACAGAAAAATGACTTGTCAATACTTTTAAAGCATTCGTTGTCTACAGTTTCATATGAGCTTACAGTTTCTTCCTGATAATTTTCCTCCCTTGTATTTGGAAGATAAAATCTTAGGTTTTTTGTTTTATTGTCATTCCTGCATTCCTTGGGCTGATGAATTTTACTCTAACACAGAGAAAGAACATAAAATATGCACTTTCTTTACAGTAAGTTTTGCCCTTTGAATATTAAAACCGTTAAAATAGAATGTTTAGGTTGATGCTTTCGAACTGTGGTGCTGGAGAAGACTTTTGAGAGTCCCTTGGACAACAAGGAGATCAAACCAGTCAATCCTAAAGGAAATGAGTCCTGAATATTCATTGAAAGGACTGATGCTAAAGCTGAAGCTCCAATACTTCGGCCACCTGATGCGAGGAGCCGACTCATTGGAAAAGACCCTAATGCTGGGAAAGATTGAGGGCCCAAGGAGAAGGGGATGACTGAGGATGAGATGGTTGGATGGCATGACATGAGTTTGCACAAACTCTGGGAGATAGTGAAGGACAAGGAAGCCTGGCATGCTACAGTCCAGGAGGTTGCAAATAGTCGGACATGACTGAGCAACTGACAACAACAAAACAGAATAAGAGAAGATATTTGCAAATGATATGACCAATAAGGGATTAATATCCCACAGCTTATATAACTTGACATCAAGAAAAACAAACAACTCATTTTAAAAATGAGCAGAAGACCTGAAGAATATATACAAATGGCTAAAAGGCATTTGCAAAGATGTTAACATCGTTAATCATTAGAGAAAGTCACACCTGTCAGAATAACTATCATCAATAAGAACACAACAATGGAGGCTTCTCAAAGCACTAAAAATAGAGCTACTATATGATCTAGCAATTCCACCCCTGAGTATATATTGGAAAAAAACAATGAAAATACTAATTCAGAAAGTTACATGCACCCCAATGTTGATAGCAGCATTATTTATAATAGCAAAGGTATGGAAGTAACCTCACTGTCCATCAACAGGTAAATGGATAAAGATGTATATATACATCATAAAAAACAATGAAATTTTGCCATTTGCACTGACATGAATGGACTTAAAGAATATTATGCTAAATGAAATAAGACAAAGACAAATACTGTATGTTATCACTTATATGCTAAGTCACTTCAGTTGTGTCAGACTCTTTGCAACCCCACAGACGGCAGCCCAGCAGGCTCCCCAATCCCTGGGATTCTCCAGGCAAGAACACTGGAGTGGGTTGCCATTTCCTTCTCCAATGCATGAAAGTGAAAAGTGAAAGTGAAGTCGCTCAGTCGTGTCCTACTCTTGGTAACCCTATGGACTTCAGCCCACCAGGGTCCTCCACCCATGGGATTTTCCAGGCAAGAGTACTGGAGTGGGTTGCCATTGCCTTCTCCTTATCACTTATATATGGAATCTTTAAAAAAAAGCAAACTTGTGAATATAACAAAAAGAAACAGAACAAACAGGTGGGTTACCAGGAAGAGAGGGACAAGAAAGGGGATTGAGAAGTACAAACTATTGCATATAAAATAAATAAGCTGCAAGGGCATATTATATAAAATGAGGACGATAGCCAATATTTTACAGTAACTAAATGGAGTATAACCATTTAAAAATTTTGAATTACTGTGTTCATCTGATGCTTATTGTACATCAACTGAACATCAATAAAAAATTTTTTAATTTATAAAGAAAGATCCTTAGCTTGTTCCTGATTTAAAGGAAATATTTTCAGTCTTTCATCACCAATAAGTACATTGATGTTTGTGGTAGTTAAATACCCTTCATCATTTTTCAATTAACAAATAGTAAAATTTCAAGAAGGTAAGTTTCATCAGATTCAAAGGTAGTCTTGAATATTTAAATTTTAATATAAAACAGTTTGGGAATTATTTTTTTCACTGTTTTTTTCCCTAAAATTATCTTCTCTTAGTTCATTTTTTTTTAACTTGTAGACACTGTTGATTCCATTACTCCAGACAAAGTGCGAGGTTTAAGGGATATGTTAAACAGCAGTGCAATGGACATAATGTATTATACTAGCCCACTGTATAGAGATGAAGTAAGTATCATGATTATCTTGTTGCTATTGGGTATTTTTTAGAGTGATAGCTTATGTGTCCTGAATTTTAACAATTTATGTTCTCTTTTGTTTTATAAGCAAATGAGAAATTATAGCCTCTCTTCATAGTACATTTGGTAGTCTTAAGCTGACCATTGGGACCCTTAATGTTGTAACATGATAACAATATTGTAACATGATATTGTAACATGATAATCTTGGAAGTGAGAGTTTGGTTAGAAAATAGCTCTGTGAAAATATGTCAGTTTTCATAAATCTGATTAATATCTTTGAGTGTTATCCTCACAAAAGTTTTAGACACTCGAGTTTTGTATATAATAGGCCTACTTTTATTGTGTCATTTCTATAGTGGATTTGTATAGATCTCAAATGGTAATGGTGCTCATACATCACAAAAGTAACCCTAAAGTGGGTGAGGGAGTGAAAGTTTAATCAGACGAATGAGAGAATTTCTATGAATGCAATTTGTCACTTCATTGGTAAGAGAAAAAGAATTCTGTTTCATGGAAATAGCAGTATTAAGTACTTAACATGTATTAATTTGTTTAATTCTTACCTATGAAGTCAGTCCGATTAGTATCTTCATCTGAAGGATGAAGAAACTAGTATAAGGAGTAATTACTAGTAGAGCAGCTATGCTGCTCCAAGCCGGTCCATTGTGGATTTTGTTCATTCACATTCATTCCCTAACTTTATCCAAGATATCTTTTATATATCTATAGAAACATGTTTGCTTAGTTGCCATAGTTCCTTCTCTTCCAACTACAATTCCCTTAGGATTTTTCTTTATTTCTCTCTCTATACCCCCCATTGCCATGTGCCAGTATTGGGCAAGGTTTGCCCTGATCTATTTGAAAACTGTAAAAGCAGATATGGGCTTCTCAGGTGGTGCAGTGATAAAGAATCCACCTGCCAACGCAGGAGATTCAGGTTTGATCCCTGGATCAGGAAAATCCCCTGGAATAGGAAATGGCAACCAGCTCCAGTATTCTTGTCTGGAAAATTCCATGGTCAGAGGAGCCTGGCAGGCTACAGTCCATGGGATTGCAAAGAGTTGGACATTACTGAGCGACTGAGCGCACACACACAAGAGCTGTAAGCAGAACTGCTCTTCTGGACTTTGTTGTTCAGTCACTCAGTCACGTCTGACTCTTACAACCTCGCAGACTCCAACACTCCAGGCTTCTCTGTCCTTCACTGTCTCCCTGAGCTTGCTCAAACTCATGTCCTTTCAGTCGACAGTGCCATCCAACCATCTCATCCTCTGGACTTAATTCTGATCAAAAAGGTAGGCCTAGTCAGTGAAGTAGAATTCTAATAATTTCCATGTTTATAGGCTCAAATTACCGCACAATTGCACTCATCTCACATGCTAGTAAAGTAATGCTCAAAATTCTCCAAGCCAGGCTTCAGCAATACGTGAACTGTGAATTTCCAGATGTTCAAGCTGGTTTTAGAAAAGGCAGAGGAACCAGAGATCATATTGCCAACATCTGCTGGATCATGGAAAAAGCAAGAGAGTTCCAGAAAAACATCTATTTCTGCTTTATTGACTATGCCAAAGCCTTTGACTGTGTGGATCACAATAAACTGTGGAAAATTCTTCAAGAGATGGGAATACCAGTCCACTTGACCTGCCTCTTGAGAGGCAGGCAGCAATCTTCAGCAGTGTTTCTGAAACATATCTAGTTAGAACAATCACTTCTGGTGCCTGTTAAAAATACCCCCATGGGGGGCATTGGAGTTGAGGATATTAATGTGAATTTATGACTTTGAAAAGAAGTGGGTGTATGTGGATGACATCTATATATTTAAGCATACATGTTTAAACATATATATATGTTTATGTATATATCATGCATGTTATGCATATATATATATGTGCATGTATTTCCTACCCCTCTGTCCACTGAAAAGACTTAAGAAGCAGACACCCCAACTTAATGAACACACCTAGCACTCAAATCTTTGCCTAGTACTGTTACTCCCCAGTAAGAAAAAGTAGAGTTTCTTGGGAAAATGGCTTCCAGGACTAGGGCAGGATAGGTTCAAGTCAAAGCTGGAAGAACTTGTTTTGACGGAAGGTGGAAAACTGCTCAAAAGAACGATGAGGCAAGATGTATGGACACAGAATGACTTAAAGAAGCAGATCCCACTGACCAAATCTGGAAGAATTTGAACACCAAATAATTAAGTAAATATTATTACTTATTATAGGCTTCCCAGGTGGTTCAGTGGTAAAGAATCCACCCGCAATGCAGGTGACTTGGGTTCAATCCCAGGATTGGGAAGATTCCCTGGAGAAGGAAATAGCAACCCCTCCAGTCTTCCTGCCTGGAGAAACCCATGGACAGAGGAGCCTGGTGGGCTCTACAGTCCGTGGGGTCACAAAGAGTCAGACATGACTTAGCAACTAAACAGCTATTACTTATTGTAAGGAATTATTAGTATATTTTATAGAATTATAATAAGGTCAATGTACTTAAGAATTTTAAATCATTGAAAAATTTGTAAGTCCTTATCTCGCTTATAAGTAGATAAACAAATTGGGAAGAAGAGCGGTCTTTGCTTACAGTAGAATGCCCAGGGTTTACTAATAAGTGTGGAAGGAAAGCTGGAGTTGGAAAGGTCTCATTTTGCAGCCATCATGGTAGGATCAGGCAGGGGAGGACTGGGCAGGAGTAATCAGTGAATGCTAAAATGAGGATAGTTGTTTGATTCTTAAACTGTATCCTCTCGACTGCTTTTAGTTTAAAAATAATGAAGGACTTCCTGGCAGTTTTATAGTTAAGACAGCATATTTCCTCTATAAGGGACATGGATTTAATCCCTGGTTGGGGAACTTAAGATCTCACATGCTGCACAACCAAGGGGAAAAAAGATCTTTAAACAACACTAACTAAATCACTCCCTGGGTTAAAATCTCGGTTGACTCTCATTAGAATAAAACCATAATTAAAGAAAAAAATGGAATGGCTTTTAAATAAAAAAAGGTATACAGTGGAAAAATCAAGCAGCACCTTTTTGGGTTGTTTCTAAAGGATGTCCAGAAGACACAGCATAATTTATATAGCATTCCAATTAGGATGAAACATCAGACGAATGTAAAATGAGGAAGTTGTAATTTAAAAGTAGGAATTGAGACTGTATTATTTTAAAATGTTAATATGATAAGGAAAAGAATGGCTGTGGAAAATGTTTCAGATAGAGAAGATTAGAGAGACATGATAGTTAATTTTAACTTCTCATA
The DNA here is from genome assembly GCA_006410935.1 of Redunca redunca. NCBI lineage: Eukaryota > Metazoa > Chordata > Mammalia > Artiodactyla > Bovidae > Redunca > Redunca redunca. Next base: position 34,664 of record SJYQ01004756.1, on the reverse strand, counting down.
CTAAACTATATACTGTACTGGATCAGAGGAAACGCTACAAAGGATATTATTAGATCACCTGACAAAATCTGAATGGGACTAGATTGATGAAATATATGAATGTGAATTATGAAGTTGATAATAGCACTGTGCTTGTGGAAGTCTTAGGAAATATACACTGGAGTATTTAGGGGTAAAAGACCGTGAAATTAGTAACGTGTCCTTGCTGCTGCTGCTGCTAAGTCGCTTCAGTCGCGTCCAACTCTGTGTGACCCCGTAGAGGGCAGCCCACCAGGCTCCCCTGTCCCTGGGATTCTCCAGGCAAGAACACTGGAGTGGGTTGCCATTTCCTTCTCCAATAACATGTCCTTAATGGGTCACAGAAAAGTTCTCTGTGTGTTAATAGAAACAGAACAAATGATAAGGCAAATAGAAAATATTCACATTAGGTGAATCTTGGATAAAGCCTGTGAAAGATCTTTGTACAGTTTTTTATTTTGCAGCATTTTATAAATTTGAAATTACTCCCAAATGAAAAGTTATGAAAAAGAAACTAAAAAAATACTTTCACTGGTTCCTTCTCTGGAGATCCTGACTCAGTGGGTCTGAGATAGAGCCTGGGAATTTGTGTTGTTGACAGTTCCGCAGGTGATACTATGAGAAAAGTTTGGCAAACATTGCTTAAGACATTGTGAAGAATAAAAGAAAATAAAAAATACTTAATGAAAAGTGGGCAAAAATTGTTCTTATTCTTTAAAAAGGAAAGCTGATTCTGCAAATCAGAGTTCATTTAGCACAAGGTTGGTGTTAGGCAGGGCTTCCCTGATAGCTCAGTTGGTAAAGAATCCACCTGCAATGCAGGAGACCTGGGTTCAATCCCTGATTTGGGAAGATCTCCTGGAGAAGGGAAAGGCTACCCACTCCAGCATTCTGGCCTGGAGAATTCCATGAACTGTTTGGTCCATGGGGTCGCAAAGAGTCAGACACAACTGAGAGACTTTCACTCCTTGGTATTAGGTAATATCTAGACTAAATTATTTTTCAATAGTATGTTTCCTAAGGAAAGTAATGACAAATAACAGCCAGCAGCAATTCTGTAGGATTAAGGCCTGTCTGGTGAATGAACCTTGTTAGGTTTATTTGATAGGCATAAGAGCCTTTTTCCTCTTCCTCTCAGCCTTTGTAGTCAATAGGTGCAGTTTTAAAATCTGCCACTTAACTAGCTTAAATAAAATTTCTCAATTCCTCAGCCTCCTCACTTAAAGTAGACATAAACTACACAATTGATAAGTAAAGAATTCACCTGCAGTGCAGGAGACACGAGTTAGATCCCTGGGTCAGGAAGATCCCCTGGAGGAGGGCATGAAAACCCACTCCAGTATTCTTGCCTGGAGCATTCCATGGACAGGGGAGCCTGGTGGGCTATGGTCCATAGGGTCACAGACAGTCAGACACAACTGAAGCGACTTAGTACACAAAGATTGTCATGAGGATCAAAGATATTATGATATAGTTTCCAGTACAATTCTTTGCACTTAGATTTTCAAGTTGTAATTAAGTATATATCTGTCTTTATGTATTTTAAGGGCTGCCATTTAAAAAAAGGAATAGAGTTACTCTGTTAATTCTAGAAAGTAAAATAAGGATCTGTGAATTGAAAATACAGAAAGGAACATGTTCAATTATTCAATGAAGAACTGTATAATAACTAAAGCTGCCTTAGAAAACAGAAGTGTTACAAGGAAAAAAACTGTAGATAATGTAAGCTGATGGATTTTAACTAAACTTACTGTGTAATCATTTCACAGTATATATGTATATCAAATCATTTACATTGTATACCTGAAACTTACACAATGTATATCTCAATTATATCTTGATAAAACGGGGGGGGGGATTTTATTTTTCACTGAGGTAGATGCTGAGCTCTTATCCCTTTACACAGGTGTTATTGAAGGGACTTTTATCTTCACAGGAGCTTGAATTAAATCATCTCTGAGGCCACTTTTCACTCAGATTTCTTCAGTGCTCATGGGAGGACCCTAATTAAGTGACTGTGCACTAAAAATTTGTGCTTCGGGGAAAATTTTTACATACTAAACAGTACTTCTCAGGTCATACTTTCTGAGGACCAGTTTTTGGTTTTTTGGTTTTTGTTTTTTTAAAGGAACTAACTCCAGTCTATCAAGACATCATTAGAGAACCTCTGCTATGTTCTTCAACCCTAAATAAAGTAACATGGAAACTCCAGAGAGAACTGTTACCTATTTGTGCAACAGAACTCTCTTTTCAACAGCTTTTTAAAAATGAAGGGCTAAAAAGAGAATTGCCATGGTCCTATCTTGCCGTTGCTATTTGAAAATTGTTTAATAGATGTATATGACTAAAACTCTAAATTACTTTTTCTCATTAAAATTTCCTGAAGGAGAGAGAAGGACAAATGACTAATTATGTTCTTCAGCCATATTTTAGGTGTTTAGAATCTCTCTTGAAACTGCTGGATTTTTTTCCTTTTTGGTTGACTTTTTTGATAAATTTTAATTTTTGAGCAGTGGTTATGGAAATTAGAAACTGTTTTAAGCTTTTGAAGAGCCATCTAATGCTTTCTCTGTGTGAGAGGTTAGCTAAATTGATTAGATAATATTGTAGAGTTAATAAAATTAAGATAATAGGGTATATCATTAATCTTGGTTCAGATATCCCAAACGAATATAGTTAGTCACAAAGGGATTCTAGCTGGAGAAATATAAATGAATCAGAAAGGAGAAGGGGAAAAACAAACCCTAATTGGAGTAGACTTTTTAGATATAACATCAAGGTGAATTTCTTCTTTTGCTGCTGAGTGAATGATTTATAAAGACCTTTAGAGGTCTTTGCACTAAAAGTTGTCTTTCAAAATCGTAATATATTGACCACAAATGTTCCTATATGTGTAAGCTACAGACAGAGATTTGAAGTTCTACTATATCTGGATACGTTCTAATAAGGAAACACAAAGATTATTTCTAGTCACATAGAAGATTATTAAAACAGATGAAAACATCAGCTCTTCAGAAACTATACATCTCTGTTTCAGTCCATGGTGAAATACTTTAGTGTTGAATAAGACTTTCTCTTTGTTGGATATTTAATTTTTATGATTGCTAGATTAAGGAAGTTATCGGTATAATGAGTGATACTTTAAATTTTAAATAAATACTTAAATAAAATATGAAATACCTTAATCACTGGTAGAGGAACTGGTAGATCTTTTCCAGTTTTTACTATTTAATTTTAATGGGGGTGGTATTTTAAAACAACAAAAAGATTGGGTTATCTTTTGCCAAAGTACATAGGTATTTATCTTTTAGTGTTTCTAGACTTCATGGTAGGAGTTTTAAAATCGAGCCCTTCAAAAGTAAACACTATCAACAAATGTTGCTTTTAAAGAAATGTATTTTATTGAAAAAGTAGCTTTTTCTATACCTCCCTTCATGTAGATTATAAATTAAGAAAATTACAAAGTTTTAAGGGCTGGTTCATATTCTTATCAAAGCCAAATCCAAAGCATTACATTAAAGCTCCCTTTGAACAAAGCATGTACTTTCACATCATACTGCCTATTTTTAAAATTCTGTTGACTAGAATTACCTACAGCCCATGTCTTGGGATATTTTTATATGCATTTACCACTAATGTGTGGTCCCCAGAACTGCTGAATCTGAAACTCTAGGATGGACCTAGCAATCTATATTTAACAAGCCCTCCAGACCATGTACATGGTTTCAGTAGCTTTAACAAGGACCTCAGTATTGTACAGTAGAGTACATTGCACCTTCATTCATGTCACTGCCAACCCAGCCAAGCATGAATGCTCAAATAATTTCCAGTTTGGTTCTGCTAAAGAATATTTAGTGAACCAAATGGAGGCAACTTGTCTCTTGAAACAAAATAACAATATATGGAAGCAATTAATAATTAATGTTTGTATGTCTGAATAACAGCTGACTTATTAAAAAGAACTGAAATGAGAAATTGAATATCAGGAAGTTTATAACCAAATAGTACTTATCAGTGATAGGAAGAGGAGAGGACTACCTTAAAAATCAGGTCAGGGCCCTGTATGAATGAAATTGAGTAACAAAAGAACCTTGTTCTTCTCACTTCATAGAATACTTCAGTAATATTTATTAAAGCTAAATTTCCAAAAAAAGCAGTTTTATAAAGAAAAATGGCTAAGATACTTCCCACATTATTAACTTCTAAACCTTAAAAAATTCCTACTTTTTAAAAGTATTTTAAAATACTTTGTATTACCAATATAATGGGAATTTTGGAATATTAAGTACATNATAACCATTTTCCTTAGTCATAACAGTGACCTTTCATTACATTACTCTTATCTAAATGCAGAAAGTAATAATGTATATAATATGTTGCATATATAATATGTTAGTAACCCTGTTATCATAAACTCAGATATTCTTTTCCTAAACTTACTACGGCTTAAAAAGTATAAGGTACAAGACTTTAGAATAGCATATAAGTCCATTCCAATGAAGAAAAGATATCCAGAGGCTTTTTGGAAATCTTACTAGAATCTGCATGGAACTTTTTTTTTTTTAATGCATGAAACTGTTGGCTTAAGTAGTGGGTTTAAGGACTGAAAGAATCTGTGTGGGTAACATCTGTCTTTGTTCTTTAGTGTTGCTATGGATTATATTATGTATATCTTTACATTGGGAAGATCCTCTGGAAAAGGGAAAGGCTACCCACTCCAGTATTCTGGCCTGGAGAATTCCATGACTGTATAGTCCATGGGATCGCAGAGAGTCGGACGTGGTTCTGAAGCAGCTGAGTTAATTTTAATAACCTAGATATATTTAGCTAGTAATATATTTTTCTTTCTTAGCGTATTTGAGTTTAGAAACCTTTATAGAAGTGATTATTCTAATTTGATGTTTTCTTATTTCAAACAGCTAGTTAAAGGCCTTCAGCAAGAGCTCAATAGATTATATTCCCTTTTCTGTTCCCGGAATCCAAACTTTGAGGAAAAAGGGGGTAAAGTCTCAATAGTGTCACATTCCTTGGGATGTGTGATCACTTATGACATAATGACTGGCTGGAATCCAGTTCGACTCTATGAACAGTTGCTGCAGAAGGAAGAAGAGTTGCCTGATGAACGATGGATGAGCTACGAAGAACGTCATCTTCTTGATGAACTCTATATAACAAAACGACGGTAAAAAATATCTTAAAAAGAAATTAAACATGGAATCACTGGACTTCTTAGTAGAAGACTTCAGATTTTTCATAATAAAGAAAAAATACATTATTTAGGGTACAGAATAGAATATTCAGATTATTGAATAATATGCCTAATCAAGCAAGAGACTATTAATTTTGATACTAATTACATGTGTTTTCCTATAGCATAAAATTACCATCTTCCTCTTTTTGCTTCTCTTTTTTTCTTCACAGTTAATTAGAAATGAAATCTAAAACTTATTCCATGCTAAGTCACTCTGTAGAATCTGATGGGCCCTCACCTTTGTTAGTATTGTGAAAATAATTTTAAAGCCCTTTTTTCTTGGCAAATATATTTTAGACAGATTTTATAATTATTTAATCATTTACATCCTTTCTAATACTATCTTTTTTAGTTGGATGCATTATCTATTTTTTTCTTCTGATACAACTGGTAGATAGGTTAATTGAACAAAATATAAAACATAAATCAGGTAGAAAGAAGAGTATAAAAATCATGCATAATCTCATGTGAGAAATGTTAATGTGTTAGAATATTTTCTTAAAAAAATAGTAAATATATATACTATTGTATCAGATGCACTCGAGATTATAAGTCTCCATTAAGTTAATAAGCCCCTGATTCTGTTAATCCTAGAATATGCCTGATACTGTCTTTTAATTCTTTGCTACATTCCTATCTTCATCTCTAATTACATGCTCTTGTTCTCTTGATGGTCATTCAACTGACTAATAGATATGTGAAAAGTCACTCATTTTGATAGCATTATATAAAACAGCCAATTTAGTTAACTTAAACTTTTACTCAGGAAGCATTGAATTTATTTTTGTCGTACAGAAATTGTCTAAGGATTTCATTAGAATTTTGTTAATAAGTACCATAGGGAAAATACATAACTTTTATAGTATCAAAATACCTAATAGTTTTGAAAGAAAATGTCATGTTGCAGACTTTAGCACTGTATTTTTTGTTTTTGTTTTTGTAATGCTGTATTTTAGACAAATTCAAGTAAAATGTTTTTAAAAGGTTTAGGAAATGAACAGAACCTTCTTAAGTTTGTTCCATTGTTTATTAAATGTTAAGTACATACAGAACATTGCATTAGGAAAAAGTTGAAATAACCCGTGTTCATCGACAGAGAAAGGCTAAACTGGGTTTATCTATATGATGGGCAATTAAACAGTTGTTATAAAGACTGAAGTAGGTTAGGAGGCAATGAAGTGGACAGATTGCTAAGAGTCACTATTAACTGTAGAGAAAGGAAAGCCATAGAAAAGGGTGTGGTATGAACATTTGGTGTGGTTTTTTAAAGTGTGTATATGCTTGTATGTGCCTCACATTTTACTAAAGATCCCCGCCCCAAAACCTATTAACAGCATGTATTGGAAGAATAGAGTACTTTTACTAATTATTTTGTAAACTTTTATAGACTTTCTGTACTACAGCAAGTTCACTTATTAAATACTGTCAAGGATTAATTTGAGGAATTGGATGATTTATTTATGCTTAGTGAACTAGTAAGCATCTAATACTTAGGAAATTATGAATATGAATGTGTATGTAATCTCATACTCCTCCCTAGGCTGCGAGAAATTGAAGAACGGCTACATGGATTGAAAGCATCGTCTATGACACAAACACCTGCCTTAAAATTTAAGGTAAGGAAAGACAGATCAGATTTCCATTGTTTTTTCAAGCATCATTTGAAGCATGACGTTAGGGATCAAATGAAATCTTAATTATTCTTTGAAGTGAGTCTTTTTTTGAACCCTTACAGTGTGTTGGACCCTGCTGGTTTCTAGATTCTACTAAGAAAAGAATGGACAAAATACATAACACGGCATTACTGGGGCTATTACATATATATAGGCACAAGAAGGAGGTTTAATTTTGCCTATAAAGGTTTATAAATGAATGACATTTGTACTTAATCTCTGTAAATTGGATATTGCCAAGTAGAGGAAAGAAGAAATGCTCTGTTCTTAAAAGAAGCAGCATAAACAAAGTTGTGGAGGGATATAACCCAACATCCAAAAATAGAGACAGATCTGGGAAATATCTAGTATTTAAAATTAAATGTTTGTGACCAACTAGTTGTATATGGTAAGAAAAATAGCTGGAAGTATATCAGTGATGATTCCACAGATGGAAAGCTGGCGTGTCAGCTGAAGTGCGTGACAGAAGCACAAGATGTGCATGTGATGCAGTTAGTTGGGAGCAAGGTGAGCAAACCAGTTCAGCTAGAATATACAAGATGCAGGGCATGGGGGCTGTGGGAAAGTAGGAAGAGAACTTAGATTTGATGGGAGAGTGGAAAGCTTTTCAGGGTTTTTGAGCATCAGAATAGTTTTAGCAGTGGTTTAAAGAATGAAAAAGGAGCAGAGACATTGACATTGGCCTGTTGGAAAGGACACAGCTTATAGCTGAATAACAGCTTATTTGCAGTCTTAAATGGAGCATGACATAAGTCTCCTAATACTCATTTCCAGTTGAATATATGCCCATGTCTAGTGTACTGTTATCTCTTCTTGCTACCTGTTTCTTTTATCATAGGAACCTAACATACGTGTTACATGCTAGAATGATGCAGACATACTTATTCAGTCTATTTCTCTGACTTGTAAAGTTGTTTTTTTTTTTAACTTAAACATTTACAAGCCATACAATAAAGTTATAAGATACTTCAAAACCCATAAGAGCATGGTCTTTGGAGTCACCCCCACCTGGAATTTGAATTCCATATCTACCACCATTATTATATATAATCAATGTTAAATATGTAGAATTGCTCTGATAGAAAAAATAAACTCTTGTATTTCATGTCCTGGGTTTTGTTGACTATGATCCACTATGTATATTAGAATCTCAAAATTCAATTATCGCCTTACTAGAATTTATGCCCTTGTCAACCACAAATTGGCACTTGCCGTCTACCTCCATAAGGATTAAATCATGTGCTGCTGCAGCTGCTAACCTTCAACAGCCCCCTGAAAGGAGTTCAGGGTTGGGAGCGGGGGGTAGTTCGGGCGAGGGGGGTTGAGAAGACTAGCAGGACAGGTCTTCAGATAGCTAGGTATTTTCCAGAGCCAATTTTATGAGCATAATTCTTGTATCTCCTCGTGTCTTTAAAAACACTAAAATCATTCATAGTGATGACTGTTCCTTGTGACTAGCAGAAACCTTCTGGAAAAATATATGCTTGATTGCATGTATTCCTCCTTTACCAAAATCACATATATACTGACCTTCCCCCCTGCACCTTTGGAACAGTTTCTCAGAGCTACCTGAGGTGCTGTGTCCCAGGATGCAGTCCTCATATTGCCCCAAATAAAACTTAACTCACAACTTTCCTGTTGGATGTTTTTTTAAGTCAACACCCTATAGTTGGTATATTTTTCTAATACATGGTCATGTAGTCTAATAATAGGAATTTTTAATTATATAATTACTTATAGAGAAAAATATATAGATAACTGAAATTTAAAATTCCCACGTGGCACTAGTGGTAAAGAACCCATCTGCCAGTGCAGATGTAAGAGATGATGGTTTGATCTCTGGGTCAGGAAAACCCCCTGGAGAACGAAATGGCCACCCACTCCAGTATTCATGCCTGGAGAATCCCATGGACAGGAGAGCCTGGCAGGCTACAGTCCATGGGGTTGCAAAGAGTCGGACACAAATGACTTAGCATGCACGCACAAAAAGGAATATGTAATACATTGGCAAATTTATTTAGAACTCCAGAGTTCTAAAAGAAACAGAAGTCTTATATGCCTGTTAACTGCCAGATGGCTTTGCTTTCAGAATAAAATATTAGATTTGTCACATGTGACCATTGAACTTTAAAAAGAGCAAAAAAATTATCAACAAACATTGGTCTGGAGAGTAGAAGACTTCGGTTGTGATCATGAGGCTTTGCCACTAACTAGTTGTGTAATATTAGCCAGATTACTTAACATCTCTGAATTCCTCTGTTCATTGATCTCTAGACAGAGTACTTAGACTAAATGTGTAAAGCATTTCTTGACCCACAAAATTCTTTGGACAGCTGTAGATAACACTAAAGCAGTCATTACTCTTACTGAAGAGATAAGTAATTCCTTTGTTTTTGTCAACCAAACTGCAAATCAATCATAAACAAAGCAAAGTTGTTTAATCCATGTGTTTAGCAAGTTAACAAACATTTATGAAGTGCCTGACCAATATATAAACCATTTTGCTGGGGTGTACGTGTGTGTGCACACATGCATGTGTATATCCAGCAGAAAGGATTTACAGAGCTTTCTCTTCTATCTTAACTATTTTTGTATCTTTATCTTTTATTCTTTTCTCACTTTATAGAAGAAGTAACGAGAGTAATCCTTTCAGAATTGGTGCTTTCATCCCTGTCACTATTATTCCAGATGCTTTTTCTTATATTTCTAATTTTTCTTAATACAGTTCTTCAGCCTTCAAACATCTTTAAGTTACTCTATTCTTTAAAAACAAAAATTTCTTAAACTTTATTTAGCTTAAAGCTACCATTTCAATATATATATTCATTCATATACATTTTTTTACTTGGAAAAAAAATCTCCAAGGGCATGGGAAGAAATTAAATGTGTGTAAGATTGGAGGCAAGGACACTGTTACAGTATAGTCTGGAGGAGAAGTGATGAAGTGAAATGTTAGAATCTGTTGAAATGACTTCTTAGATGTTGGAGATAAGAGGGAGGAATGAATTTGTGATACCTTGAATCAAGATATGGAACAGATGAGAGAGGTAAAGTGGGTTTAGGAGGGAAAGCTATCATGTTCTGTATGTGCTGCTGCTGTTAAGTCGCTTCAGTCATGTCTGACTCTGTGTGACCCCATAGACGGCAGCCCATCAGGCTCCCCTGTCCCTGGGATTCTCCAGGCAAAAACACTGGAGTGGGTTGCCATTTCCTTCCCCAATGCACGAAAGTGAAAAGTGAAAGGGAAGTCACTCAGTCATGTCTGACTCTTGGCAACCCAATGGACTGCAGCCCACCAGGCTCCCCGGTCCCTGGGATTCTCCAGGCAAAAACACTGGAGTGGGGTGCCATTTCCTTCCCCAATGCATGAAAGTGAAAAGTGAAAGGGAAGTCGCTCAGTCATATCCGACTCTTGGCAACCCCATGGACTGCAGCCCACCAGGCTCCTCCATCCATGGGATTTTCCAGGCAAGAATACTGGAGTGGGGTGCCATCGCCTTTTCCATGTATCCAGCACTAATGACTACCTTCTTTTTCTTGAAGCCCTCTCCTCCCTTGACTTCCATGCTGCTGCATTATCCTGTTTCTCTTTCTTCTTTAACCCTCTCTTCTATAGTTTTACCTACTCATCAGATGCAGACGTTCCTTGTAATTCTGTCTAAAGCCACTTTATTCTATGTGATTCCTAAGCAGTTTTATCCATTCTCTCAGTGTTATACATCACTTCTATGATGGTGACACATATACTTAGATGATGACATATTCAATTCTGTATCTCCTGTCCTAAATTCTCAGTTAACCTGTTAGGTATGTTACAGATACCTCAAACTAATTATGAACAAAAACATGGTTTACTTAGAGTGTCCTGTTACAGTTAATAGGTTAACTAATATCTTCCCAGTCAATCAGACCCAAATCTTACAAATTGCCTCTGACTCCTTCTTTATCCCTATCTCCACTCAAATATTCATGTTGATTCTATCTTAATCTCTTAAATTTCCATTTTTGAATGGAACAACTTGTCCTTCTAGGTTCAGATTATCTTTTGCCTAACCTCTTTCAGTAGTTTCCTAACTTGTCTCCAAAGTCTACTAGCCTCTTAATTTTCCAGTTTATTCACAAGCTACTATGAGATTTACTCACCACCTAAAATGTGGGCCAAATCTTGTTCTCTTTCACTACCTGTAAAATAAATTATGCCCTGTTTTCTTAGTCAAACAGTCAAGGTTCTGTACATTTCTCATTCCAGTTACATTTTCCCCATAGCCAGTCTTCAACCTTATCAGATTGTTTCTCTCCTCTAAAGTACGCCAGGTTCTTTCCTGTCTCTGCTTTAGTTCATGTGGTTCTATCAGTATGGATTATCTTTCCAGCCCCAGTGTATCCTAACCCCAACTTTGGAAATCCTCTTCATCTCTTATGGCCAGTGCACATCCTTTATCTACTCATCTGTAGCACACTTTCCCTCTATTATGCACTATTTTACTCTGTCTCCTCCACAGGATTATAAACTCTTGGGTGTAGAAGCTCAGCCTTATTGGTCTATATATGTTTCAGAATACCTAATATTACTTTACACAAAATAGTAGCTTAATAAGTCTTCCTTCTCCTTATTCTCATTCTTCATTTTCTATTAGATTTAAAGGTACTGAAGCTGCTCCTGGATAGTTTAAAATAATTAATGGTTGTTATTTATTTAACAAGTAATGCAAATATAATCTAGACACGACTCATTTAAAATGATATATATTTGGAGATAATTTTATTATTTGTATTTTACCATATATTATGTCCAAATTCTTTGAAAAACAGTTCACCATTTTTTAAATTTAGGGTGGCTTTATCATTTTAGGTTGAAAATTTCTTCTGTATGGGATCCCCACTAGCAGTTTTTTTGGCATTGCGTGGCATCCGCCCAGGAAACACTGGAAGTCAAGACCATATTTTGCCCAGAGAGATCTGTAACCGATTGCTAAACATTTTTCATCCAACAGATCCAGTGGTGAGTTGTAAATATGGATATCTGTGTCTCAATATTAAATTTTTCCTAAGAGAATCTGTAAGAAACCTTGCAAGGTACTGCTGAATTGATGAGAAAGTATTCATTTACAGACATCTCTTAAAATAAATAAAATATTGCACTTCACAGATAATGCAGTTTTGTTTTTTTATTTTTTATAAACAAGTTTTGTGGCAACCCTGCATTGAGTAAGTCTATTGATGCCGTTTTTCCAACAGCATTATTTTTTAATTAAGGTATATATTTTGCTATTTAGACATAATAGACTTCTAAGTATAGTGGGAACTTAACTTTTATATGCATTGGGAAACCAAAAAAATTGTGTGATTCACTTTATTGCGGTGATCTGGAAGCAAGCGTGCAGTATCTCTGAGGTATGCTTTATCTATTACACTTGATAAGTTCATATTTTTAAAATATTTTTCTTTGGTTAGTTTAGGGATTAGGAAGTTTATGTTGTATTTATTAAGTTTAAGTTTATTTATGTTGTATTTGTAGAATGAAAGCATAATTTTAAAATACTATCCAGTTAATCCAAAGGACAGGAGTCTTCTGAACTTTCAAACCTTAACCAGTTGTAATTCCAATAATGTAGTAGCCATAAATTTTTTTTTTTTTTTTTTTACATACATGTATTTTTAATAAATAAACAAAGTACTGGTACTCACTTCTACTCCAAGTGTTGTCTACTTAAATCCCTTCCCTTCTTCCTGGACACACGGAGACTACATCTCCCAGCCTCCCTTGCAGTTAAATAAGCCATGTGATGCCAAGTCCTTTCGTCAAGGGCCCTGTGTGTCCCTTCCAAGCTCCAAGAAGAGTGAACCAACCTCCTCCATGCTCCCCTCCCCCTCCCCTCTCTCTGGAACCCACAAGGACCCACGTCAGCCACGCAAAGGACGGCAACGCCGTGCGGGAGGGCAGAGGAAATCCCACTTTAAATACTTTGTTCTTAAAGCATGTTGCAACATTGAAATGTGTGTGGTAGATCCTCTTAAAATTGAGAATATTTAAATACTGTGTATTAAACATGGAAAACTGGAAGAATTTATTTTAGACTGGTAGAATTACAACATTTTGGATTTTTGCATTCTCATAGAGAATGCAAAACTGGATTAACTGGATAGTATTTTTACATTATGCTTTCATTTTACAAATACAACATAAGCAGAACATCTTTAAGGTATTTTATTTCCTAATCCCTAAACTAACCAAAGAAAAATATTTTAAAAATATGAACTTATCAAGTGTAATAGATAAAGCATACCTCAGAGATACTGCACACTTGCTTCCAGATCACCGCAATAAAGTGAATCACACAGTTTTTTTGGTTTCCCAATGCATATAAAAGTTAAGTTTCTACTATACTTAAAAGTCTATTAAATTTTTATTAATTTTTTTATTAAATTTTTCTAATGTAAATAAATTTAAATTTTTGTAAATAAAAATAAATTTTTCTAATGTAAAGATCTTACATCCAGGTGAACAGTTTAATGCGAAGTAAGATTTTTGGATGAGAAAAATTCTTCAATAAATCGTATTGGGGACAAGTATTAAATATAACTAAATTTAAGACAAACTATTTTAAATAACATTTATTTTCTGAAAAACAGCTTTATATGACTCTGTAAAGTCTTTTAAAAGATCTTTGGCTAGTACCAAATAAATATAACATTAACTAAACACTAGAATTTTAGAAAATTTTCCATATGTTTAAAAAATCAAAACTGCTATATTTAAGAAATAAATTTCACTGAAATGGAATCTAGTATTAAATTCAAATAGTGATTGTACAGTCTTGGCCAGGTCACTCTGAAACTATCTATTTTTTATCTATATGATGCAGATGATAATATTTAGCTTAAGGTTGTTAGGATTAAGTAAAACATGTGCAAAACACCTAGTTAGACCTTAAGTATATTGTTATATCTATTCATTTTACTGATTTTCCTATAACTTGAAAGTGAACTTAAGATTGTAGGTGAACTGTGAGCTATATTGTATAATCTTAAACTTTGTTATACAGTTGACCCTTGAACAGCTCTGGGGTTGGGGTACCAACCTTGTGCTCAGTCAAGAATTGAGGTGTAATGTTATAGTCAGCTCTCCATATCTACAGTTTCATATCCACAGATTCAACCAATTGCAGACCATGTAGTGCTTTAATATCTATTTATGGAAAAAAACCACACACGTATAAGTGGACCCATGTAGTTCACTCCTGTGCTGTTTAAGGGTCAGCTGTATTATGGAAGATTACAAATTCATTATTACAAATTATTTTTTATTATTCATTTTACAGTTTTTCTGTGAATTTTTTTTTTAATAGTTATGTCAGAACTGTGCTAGGCAGTTTTTCTAAACTTATCTATTCTTCCCAACATCCTTCTGAGGTAGTAGAAATTAGGGAGTATTATTTCTTTTCTACAGCTTAGGAAACTGAGGCTCTGAGACTTTGTGACTTGGTGAGTGTCGTATAGTTAATAAGTGACAGAGGCCAGAATATGAATGCAGGGAATTATATGCCAAGTCCATTGCCTTTTCTGCTATATCGTCCCTATTTCACCTTAGACAAATGGTCTTATATCATCATCTCATGTACTACATTAATCTGCTTGAAAATAGGGTCAATTGAGAGCTTAGATGTTAAAAATTGAGCTTACTTACTGTGTTCCAAGTTACTGTTTACTGCTTCAGTTTTGTTCGTGAGACTTAATCTAATTGCTAGATGTTATATAAAAATGAATGTTCCTCTGAAAAACAAGGTGTTCCTTGTAGTTCAGACTTCCCTGTAGCTACAAGGTCTTCCCTTGTTAGCTCCTGCCCTGAGGCAGGAGACTGGGGTTCGATCCCTGGGAAGATCCTCTGGAGAAGTGAGTGGCAACCCACTCCCAGTATTCTTGATTGGAGAATCCCATAGACAGAGGAGACTTGCAGGCTACAGCCCATGGGGTCGCAAAGAGTCAGACACAACTAAGCAACTAATATTACTGAAAAACTAATTAAAGGGTGCTATTACCCTAGACTAACTCGAATTTTTTTATAGTCTCATCATTGCTGCTGCTGCTGCTAAGTCGCTTCAGTCGTGTCCGACTCTGTGCGACCCCATAGATGGCAGCCCACCAGGCTCCCCCGTCCCTGGGATTCTCCAGGCATTAAGGATATATAATTAGACAAACTGCATATTATTAACAGTGAAAAAATAGGAATACATGTTAGGAATGTCAGGTTTTTAATCATTTCCTAAGGTCCTCTGAGCACACAGTAGAATCAGAATGAACAGTTTACTAAAACCTAAGCATTGTGCCTTAATGTTTTGTTTCTTTGAATTTCTTTACATCAAGGCTTATAGATTAGAACCGTTAATACTGAAACACTACAGCAACATTTCACCTGTGCAGATCCACTGGTATAATACATCTAATCCTCTACCTTATGAGTATATGAAGCCAAGCTTTCTTCACCCAGCAAAAGATCCTACCTCAATTTCAGAGAATGAAGGCATCTCAACAATACCAAGCCCTGTGACTTCGCCAGTCTTGTCTCGCCGACACTATGGGGAATCTATAACAAATATAGGCAAAGCAAGCATATTAGGTAATTTCTCCTCGGTATTCCTCATCAATAATGAACTTAAGCAATTTTATATAGTCATTAAATTTTAGGTACCTGGAAATACTCTATATATTACAAAACATTTGAGAGTTAATGTTTAGACTTAACTACTCTCACTTCTTATATTTGAAGGCAAAAGCCCTAAATTCTCTAGTTAGATCAGATCCTGTAGTTAGAGAATATAAGATAGCTTGATGCGCACACACACACAAAGGTGGAGGCATCAAGTCCCTCGTTTTAACCTTGGCCCCGTCACTTGCTGTGAAATCTGGAGAAGTCACATAGTTTTTAATTCTCATCTCCCTCATTTGTGAAATGAGGGGGTGCTTGAGTACTAAGGGTGCCCTTGCCAACCCGTTCTTTGATCTGTGTCCTAAAAGTCTCTCAAATCGTGTCCTTCTTGAGAGCAACAAGGATATTGAATTTCTCTTCGCGTGGCGTGGTCTCCAGTTCCACCCACGGTGTTTGGTGTAGTGCTGGAGCTCAATTGTGTGCCATTTAACTTGTCTTTTGCTTTTGGTTACAAGTTGCCTTAATATAAAATGCCACAAGATGGCACTGTAAACAGGCTCTATTTGCTGGATTCATTGATATTCATCATAGAGATTGTTTATTCACAGCTTTTTATAACAGATCCACTTCACTGCAGGAGTAGGCATACCAATAGTAAATATATGCCCATGTGAATGGCATGGTTCTTTTTATTAACATTTTTAATGTTATAAAATACTTTAAAAAACAAAGATCACTTGAATAAAATAGAATCTTTTTTTCTTTGTAAGCTGTATTCCTGCAGTTTGTACAACTCTCATTCTGTTCAACACCATTTTTATTTAGAAACCTACAATATAAATTGCAATTTTTTTGTGTTCCCACCCTGGAAAAACATGACTAGGGCTTAGTCTCTCTGCCAACTGACTGTAATTACGGGTGGTGCTCTTTAGCCTGGTATGGGGTGTAATTCAGCAGAATGACTGGCCTGTTTTGTGAAATGCAGGGGCTGCAAGCATTGGAAAGGGACTTGGAGGAATGTTGTTCTCAAGATTTGGACGTTCATCTGCATCACAGCCATCTGAGACATCAAGGGACTCCATAGAAGACGAGAAGAAGCCAGTTGCCTCACCGCCTATGACCGCCGTGGCAACGCAGACCCTTCCACACAGCAGTTCTGGCTTCCTTGACTCTGCATGTTAGTTCATACTCTTCTTTCCAGGTTTATACTGTGTCCTTTTTAAAACTGGAGGAAGACAGAGAGCATTAAGATATTAACACTAGCAGTCCACTCTGTAATCTAAAGTATGCCCTAGCTTTTAAAGAAAAAAATGCTTTCCTCTACTTACATTTTCAGGAATAATTCGCAGGTAAATGCAGTTTTACTCTCTGCATGGGTGAATTAAGTTAAGAACATTAATAAGTGCCTTGTCGCACAGAGATCTTACACATAAAACAAATCTCTTTGTGGTAAGCACTCCCTGATTTTTATAAAGTAGTTTTTTTGTTTTTGTTTTTAAACATGATCTTCTCAGCTTTAAAAAAATTCATTTAGTTGCTGCAGATCTATGCTGTATCTACTCTTGATACTGTTTTTAAAATGCTCTGCCAAAACCATCCTGGCACTAATCCCATAGCTCCCTTCATCAACCTAGTTATAAAGCCTTCAAATCTTTAATTGTATTGGATCCACTCTGTGGCTTCCCATCCTGTCCCTACTACCTTGTGTAAAATAGACACTCAAGAAATGAATGAAAGAATGGATAATTATACTGGACTTAGCAATAGAATGATGCTTTATTTAATTTTTTCCAGTGGATTTATAAGGTCTAAAATCTTAAATAGTTATGAAACACTGAAACACTTAGTGTATATTTACTTCTGAGGGTCTAAACTTAAAGCTTATTTATAAATGTCCAGTGAAATAAAACTAGTAAGTCCTAGTTTCCATTGACTTGCATAAGGAAATGTAGATTCTGAAACTAGTTACTTCCTTTCCATAACTATAGCAAGAAGAAAATTTTATTTTCTTTCTCTAAAAATGTTTAAACAGTTCATTTCAGATGCTTAGCTCTGTTTTCTTACCATGTCTGCTGCTCTGAATTTTAAAATGACCAGCATTCATTGCCATTCATAAAAAATTAAAAAGGAAGTTGAGATGTGACGGTCCTAGAGGCTGGATCTTTCTCCATAGTCAGCCCCACTCCATGATGAATTATCCTAGCCATTGCTGAGTTGGACATTCCTATTTGGGCCAATTCCATTTTTTAAACTTAATCCTATGCCTGACTCTGAATACTAGAAATTTTATAATTTCAAGCCTTCTGAACACTGCCTAGAAAATTCATTTCAGATTTTGATATTTATACAAAAATTCATATTTTTATGAGTTACTCTATGATTTATTGCTTAATAACAGAAATGAGATTTTGAAAATATAAAATTTTGTTGTAACATGCAGATGTCAAAAGAAAACTATAAACTTCTGAAGAAAAATAACTTTAAAGAATTTTGTAAGATGGCGGGTAAAGAGCCACAATTCCTTGTAATGTTAATGCACAGCAATGATACTAGTAAACATTAGGGTGAATAAGGGAACAAGAAGAGCAGGGTCGAATTTGAGCCCCAGAGAAGGGGTAAGGAAGACACAGAATTCTATAGGATCTGAGGGAAAAAAACTGTCCTTTAGTGTTTTTGCTATTTAACATAGAAATTTCAAAGTGATAATGATAATAAAGAAGAAACTTATTTCTTCTTCCAGGACGTGTGAAGGTAGAAATGCTTAGTTTTATTGCATTATAACATTTTAACAAAATATGTTTTCTGTCATTCTTACATATAAATTCTTTGTTGGTTCTAATGGTAAATTACTTACCAACTCTAGACTCAGCTAACTGAGCTAACATATTTCTTAGTTTCATGTTTTCATCTTTAGATATAGATTTTAAAAGTCCAACTTTTAACACTGGACAACTTCTGTAGAAGAATTATGCCTTTTAAATCCTCTAGATTTACCTTTGACTTGCTTCAGTAATATACTCTTCTCTGTAATCCTGATTTAGATAAATTTCTTAAATCATAATTGGTATTTTGGCTGTATCTTGCAAATCATAAAACCTTTCTTCTTTAAATCTTCTTTCTGGAATTTGATCACTGTGATGAGGTGATTATGGCTTCCTTCTTCTTGCTCACATTGATTGCCTCAGTTCTTCTTGATAACCTTCATTCTAAGGCTACCGACTTTCTCCTGCTTTTTGAGGGTAAGATGGACACAGACTGAATTCGTGATCAATCAGGGTTTCTGTCTTTGAAGAGTTAGTGTTGTCAGTTGAAACTACTTCATTGACATCTAGTTGAAGCATCTTATATAGCTGCTCTTCATTTCTTTTGAAAAGTATAGGCTTATTTCTGGTGGTTTTACTGTTTCTTTTCATGTATTCCCTTGTGTTTGTAACATATCATGAAAAGAATTTGTTTCTTTTAGCACTGTATTGCCTCTAGGTTAGAACTTAAATGAACTATAAATTTGGGGGATGTTTGAGTGTTAACAGATTTGACATTGTATTTCAAAGTTAATTATGCTTACATTTTCCATGACAGAGCTCTTCACAGAAACCTAATTGTGTACTTCTTTTTGTTTGCTAGGTTTAATCAGCTTATTTGGGAGTACTGTTCCAACTTTTGGCCACTGCATCACTGAAGGCCATTTGTAACCATCAGCCAGCACTTTACAGCATCTTGTGTTTTGTTTTTTTTTTCCACAGATTTCAGACTTCAAGAATCGTTCTTTAATCTCCCACAACTTCTTTTTCCGGAAAATGTAATACAGAATAAAGATAATACCCTCGGTATGGTATATGTCAGGAATAGCATTCAGAATGCTGTGAAAACGGTCTACTTAGATTTCTTTTGCTCACTGAAAACTTGATCAATTTTTCTATGAGAGCAGCTTGAATGTAACCATTAACAGACTATTTTAAATGTATTCTCTTCCTGTATTTCCTAATCTTAAATGGTAGTGGTCCTGAAACTCAAGTATTCATTAGTTACTTAGTGTGCTAAAATATATCGTACTCCTATATGCTTCTCCAAAGAAGGAACTGTTTAGAGAGAAGAAAAGCATTAGGATTAGGCCATTTTCTTTCTTTTCTGTTGCCCTCCACCCTTCAGAGAGCTTCAGTGTTCTTTTCATGTAATATATTTAAATATAAAAGGATTTTATAGTATAAAGAGTTCAATCATTACTAGTTATTTCAGATATTAATAACACTATCCCTAGGGCTTTTAGTATACCATAGATGATACCTGGTTTCAACACAAATATTTAATGGTCTTTAGAGGTATAGGCTTGCTTTAAAAAAAAATTATTGGCTACAAGAGATATTTTCAGTCTCCTGATTTTCAGCAGATTCAAAATGTATTCGTAAAAATTAATCTTAGCAGTTTAAAATTATTTTTATCTTAACTTCTCATTCCTTTTTTTCTATATCTCCTTTCTCTTTCCTTTTTTAAAAATAATGGATTTTGTCTTTAACCAAAAAAGTAAGTTACAGGTTTCTCCTTGTATTTTCAAACTGTATCTAATTTTGCAATTTCCATGTTTATAATTGCTAATTTTCATGCATTTTTTTCTTCTGTCAAAAAAAAAAAATCTTAACTAGATATAGCTTCCAAAACAGGGTGTCAGCATAACAAGCTGATTTGGGTTTTTGGCTCCATGACAGTAGTTTGTGATGATCTAATTCAGTGAACTCCTCTCAAGAAATGATTCTTATAAGTGCTGTCTCTAGTCCCTGTTCATGTAATAGTCACTTTGAATATTTAGAGAAAGGAAAATTAATCCATTAATCTATTTGTCCTACATTCAAGTAGTCCTTTTATCCACTGCCTTAAAGCCATCCAACTACCTAAGCAGTTAGACCACTCATCATAACTACACCACATTGATTCAGATGGTAATGTGTATATGGCTTCTAATTCTCTCTTCTCCTGTTTTTATTCATTCAACAATTTTACCATGAGGCAAGTAGATAGTCAATAGAAGAGACACCAAGATGAACCAATTTCAGTGCTGCCCATAAAGATGTTAAATGCTTATGTGGAAACTTAAGTGTATTTTAGAGGGCATATATTCTTGTAGGGAAGGTGGATAACTACAGAAATAATATAATATATGGTAGAATGTGATGAACCTCATGACAGATTCTAAGCAGAGAGAAAATGTTTTCACCTGGAGAAATGAAAAAAAAATGGTTTTGTGGAAGCAGGACTTAAATAAGCAGAGATGAAGAGACATTGCGGAGAAAAGAAACAGCACAGCACAAGCGAAAACGCAGAGATGGGAAGCTCAGGTTACGTAGGATCTAGAAGTTAGTTCTGAGAAGAACCAAGGATGAGTAGAAGGGAGCAGTTCTGAATATGCCGAGGAACGTTTCTCCAACCAGGTGGTAGAGGATACAGCGGATCTGGCCCTCCCCAGACGTTCCTTTATGTTCTTATGAGCCTGTGCTTCCCCAAATAGCCCATCTGTTGTCAAATGTTAGGTGTCTGAATGTCTTTCAGAGTAGATTAGTGTTGGGAAATTTGGGGATCAGAAAATGGCAGTTAAATATAAAGCTCATTATGGAGTTTTTGCTTTTTTTTTTTTAAATAAAGGATGTTTAGAGAATGTTTTTAAATATATTTGGAGCTATGATGAGTCACAAAATGTAAATATTCCTTGGCTGTTAAACATCTAACTACATAAAATATATGGTTGCTCTGAGGCAGAGGAAAAATAAGATATAATTTTCAAGAACTCTGAGCATATATTGCAATTAACTCTTTCATCAGTCATTTGGAAACCCAGTTTCCTTTACTAGTACTTTAAGTGGTTTTCTTGGTATCTGCCTAAAGCCTAAAATCATGCAATTATATTCATAATTGTTATTTATAAATAATTTTTTAAGATTCATTAAGTTTTTGAAAATTTCTCTCCAGGATGTTAAGACACTCCCTTTAAACAGAAGAAACCTGTCCAGTTGGTACACATTATAATACTAAAATGGTTACTTTCTATTCATGTATTTTACTTTTTAATACCATATCCAGGTTGACAAGCCCTGTGCACAAAAGAACACTCTACTGAAAGCAGAGTGCTGAGGAAACTCTGCCTTCACCCTGGGTAGATGGCAGACATTTGCTTGGAGAATAAGGAAGGAAATGTGCCCATATGCATGACTCCCCCAAAAAGAAAAGGTGAAAGTGAAGTCATTCAGTCGTGTCCGACTCTTTGTGACCCCATGGACTGTAGCCTACCAGGTTCCTCTGTCCATGGGATTTTCCAGTCAAGAATACTGGAGTGGGTTGCCATTTCCTTCAACCCATATTTTAAAACAGTGAAAGCAAATTATTGATGATTGTTAAAAGCCAACAAATTTTTTTTTTCATTTTTACCTCCTCAACTTTCAGAAATCTTAAATTCTCTTTTTGTAGATACAGGAATATTAAATATTCACTCCAGAGAAAAGGATTAAGTGATTTTATGTTCTCCTTTTTCTTGATCTAATTCAGTGAAAGAAACTAGGAAAATACTAACCTGTCTAGTGCCACCCCTTCTTGATACAGTAATAATGAGAAGGCAGGTCCAAGGCAACTCCGTGTAGATTTGGGCCACCCTTGGCCAAGAGCACATCTCTCAGCACATGTAGAATAGTACTACCATGTAGTGACCTCACACCGTTGGGAATTCTGTGATCTACATAAGGAAAAAAGATGAGACATTGGCCCACCTACATCCATCCATCCACCCACCTGTAAAACCAACACAAAAATGGTGTCAGCTGCAAACCAGACTGCCTAGGGTAAACCTTTTAAGGAAGATGAGACTGTAAAATCGGTTCATCAAGTACAAGCTGGTTACTTAATTTCCATTTTGATGGTGACAACCTACAGATAAATAGAAAGCGAGGGGATAGAGTAAGCCAATCTGGTTAGTGACACTTATTAACAATCCTCTAGGTGATAAGAAGGACAGGGGCACATAATGGGGCAATAAATTCATCATTTGAGTTTGTAGCATATGAAAGGCAGTGTTGCACAGTGATAGCACATTAAGGATACATTTCAGGGATATAAAATCAAAGTGGAGCCGAGTAACACTGGATATAACAGGAAAAATCTCCCTTTAACTTTAGAATAACAGTTGTTTAAGACTGTTGGACTAGGAAGGCATTCTACAGTGGCCTTTAAAAGGAATTCTTAGAAATAACACGGTGTGGGCTTCACCAATTTTAATGTGTGTTTCCCATCTCTTCATTTTTCCTCTTATTTCTCCTTTTCATAATTGACTTCACCTTGACTCCTCTTCATTGTGTTTGAGAATTCATTTCTTCTTGTCTGTTGTGCCAGAATGTACCTACAAATTTTAACACAGATGTCCCATGGAATACAAAAGATAAAAGATTGACATTCCTATCCCGCAGTTCAACATGTGGATTTCAACTATTTCTGACTTCTTATGGACTAGCTTATAATTTAAATGAGAAAAATAGCAGTTTTGTGAAAGGTCTGTGTCAATATATTTCATAGTGCTTTATAACCTGATTGGGTATTTACACTGTTTGACTGTAAACAAACCTTATCTGAAAATTTTTAGATAAGATCCATGGACATTCTTTGTCAGAAAAGCACAATTGAGAAAAATAACTATAAATGCATTTTTAAATCACCAAATGGTATTGTTTAAAATAAACATTAGCTAAACGTTTATATGAAATCATGCTCTAAAATGATGTGATTTCCTTTATGCAGTTTCCAAACTTCCTGGGTAAAGCAAAACCCCACTTTTTCTCCAACCTCCCTAATTTTTGCCAGTTTTTACTTTTTATACCTGCTAGCATGCTGAACAAAAGAGCAGATTTTGAATCTGAATGGTAGTGATTTTTGTTTTTAAGACAGACCCTTCAAAATACTGTATGGCTTATTGACAGCTTTTGAGGAATTCCTGAAGATGAAATTATCATTTGTCTAAGTGTTTTATCTCTTAAGGATTTGTTAGGTGAACCAATTACAGTCTTATAGCCTTGGATTTGTTAAGGTGATTTTTCTCACATGTTACAAGGACTTTCTGTGTGTTTTAGAAAAAACTTAATTGAATTTACTGAACTGTTTGAGGACAGCACTGTTGTAAATGAAGTCCTTCTTCTCAAGGGTTACCACTGTTCCTCCCAATTTCACTTTCCCAGCCAGTGGATTCTTGAGCTCGGGTATGTCCTAGGTGCCTGTTTGGCCCCGCTGACAGGATAGAGACTAGAGTGAGTTGTGGCCCTTTGAGAAATTCAGCATAGTGGGGAGGAAAACATTGTAGGACTGTAGCTAATGTTATCTTCCAACATGTTCCCCTGAGCCAGTTGATGTAAAGAGCCTCCCCTGTGAAGGAGCCTTTGAGGGCGCTGTGGCACTCCTGCTGACGTTATTGCATGTAAGGCTGACCCGTCATTCTGCAAGAAGACCATCTGCTGTATCTTTCACGTTAGGCACAAATTATAAATAGGAAAGCTAGGATTTGAAGCCAGTTTCTTTATTCCAAATATACTGTATGGTACCAAGTGAGATTTTTGTTTTCTTACTTTATTATTCCATACTGACCTGAGCATACAAAGGAGAGGGTTCACCAGACAAAATCCTGAGCTACTGAGGCTCTTGAGTATTTTCTTCCCATAAGATGAGTGGAAAATCACTTTTTAAAAAATAGTAATAATAATTAGAAGAGTCACTTCTGTTTGGTAAATTTTTATTCTCCAAATCTAGGAAGTCTGTGTAGAAACAATCTTACTGTGATACTTACTGATTTGTTTGACTTCTTTTTAGTGGAACTGGATCACAGAATTGACTTTGAACTCAGAGAAGGCCTTGTGGAGAGCCGCTACTGGTCAGCTGTCACGTCGCATACTGCCTATTGGTCATCCTTGGATGTTGCCCTCTTCCTGTTAACCTTCATGTACAAACACGAGCACGATAATAATGTGAAACCCAGTTTAGATCCAGTCTGAACCCTTGAAGGACATTAATGGCCCAAAACTGATTTTTTCTTGTTAAATATGTGTGTCAAGATATGAAAGTTTCAGGTTTAAGTATGTTTCAGTTTTGTTTAGGGCAAGAAATATTTGAATTTGAAAGCACTTTATTTTATTTAAAAAAGCAAAACAAATGTTCAGTTCGAAAGAAGTTATTTATAATTCTCATCATTTTAATTATGAATCTGACAGAACCCCCTGCAGAGGGTCAAGGAAGACCTGGAATTGAAGAAGATTTGGTTAACCTGCAAGTTTATAAATCACAATCTAATTTCTCCCAAATATAAAGGCATATTAATGGGTTGAATCTAATGTATTAACCAAATAAATCTAAAATGATCAAGGTCCAGGATATTCTATGTAAAGATCACAAGGTGGTATCATTGTTTTAGATTTGTATGAAAACTTCCATTTCCACAATTTCTTTGAAACATGAATATAACAAGTTTAAAATGTTTTGAATTTAACTTGTTTAGAAAACCTAATGCTGAGAGAAACATTTGAACTACTGTATTTATAGTTTATTACCTCTGACTAATTGCTTTATGTCAATGTATGAAACATTACATTTTTTAAAAATTTCTTTGAACAATTTAAGAACCACATTTATTTTCTATAGTGTTAAGACCTTTTTTTCTCGGAACTCCATCTTTGTACTCTTCAGATGAATATATAGACACTGTGGCATAATTTCAGTATTTTTTCCATTAAAAACTTGTAGTTTCACACAAATAACACCAGTTCAATTATTTTGAAAAAGAAAGTGAACTTTTTATTATGTCACATGCACCTCAAAGAAAACTGAGGTTTTCTACTTGACACAGAATACTCCAGAATAGGTACATTTACTAAACTTTATTGGAAAATTAGTCAACTTCTTTGGAGTAGGGAGGATAACTATTTTAATTAAGTATATAAGCATCTGTGTGCCAAACAATTAACATATAAAAAGGGGATAGAGTGCCCGAACAAATGTTTTAGGTGTTTTGAGGAATTGTAGTTGCAGCACAGACACAATAGTTGAGGACTCTGAGGCATTGAAAGAGTTTCCTAGGCTGTCATTTTTTCCACAGTGCTTTTCATCTGAGGAGCTCAAAGTGCTTTGCTATTCAGTAATCCATGTAGAAGCTCCTTGAGGTAAGTGAATGAGTGTTATTCTCATGTTAACACACTAAGGCACCAAAATATATAAAGTGCCTTGAATTAGACGACAAAGCTAACCAGGAGAGCTCAGATTGAAGACAGGCCATATTCTTTTATGTGCTGTTCATTGATGATTCACACATGACCTCTTATTTTGCAAATAATAACAGAAGTTGCCGTTCATAATGTGGAGAAATGACTGAAACCAGTCCATCACCCTGCTGGTCGTATACATTCTTGGGTTCTGACGGACGAAGGAGGAGTTACTTAGAAGGAATCAGTAGCCATTTCTGCCACAGCCAACCCTCACTTCTGAGAGGCTCCCACTGGGTTCTCCTAAAGGTGCTGTCTTTGCTTATCTTAGCTTCACAGAAATCACTGTCAAACTAGGAGCAAAGTTGGTCAGTTATATATCTCACCTTTCTTTAGAGAATATAGAATCTTTGGCTTGTAGGCTTTACTTGGTTGGCCTTTTATTGAATTTGCACAGCATAAAGCACTTCTTAGTGATTAAAAAGATCGTAAGGCTCCACGGCCAAATATGTGACTCACTAAGAAACTCTTGCTATAAAAGGCTTTTGATGCTATCTTAGCAAAGCTGAAGCAATGTCTTTCAAATTTAGAGATTCCTGTGAACTCAGGTCATTCCCATAACCTGTTTATTTCATAGTTCTATTTAGTTTTCAGGAGAATTAAACTTCCATCTCATATACTGTTTCATTAAAGGTACATGAGCCTTTGGGTCTTAAGACATTGAAATGCCTCAGAGCTTTAAGGGATTCATTCTTAACCACTAGAATGTTAACAGCCCCTTTCACCTGAGGGGAGTAAAAACCTATCAAACCTTTTAATTTGATATTCAGTAAAAGGAAAAGTATACTCCCATAGCTATAGGAATATATCAGCTTCCATTTTTTCATGTTAGGGAAAAAATCCAATTTAGCCACATGGAAGTTATTTGAATTCTTGAAAAGAGCAATATTCAAAACCACCTTTTTGAAACGAGATATTCTGGATTATTGGACAGGTGTTTTCGATTCATTATTTCATAAACATGGCAATTTTTATTTCACAGTACTTTTCTTGTTTCCATGTCTCTGCATGTTATCATGGAATGTACTTGTATATACTCAAGTAATATACAGAGTATGTGTAATTCTAGCTTGATTTAGAAGCTAAGTCAGTTACTGAGTAACATTTTGCAACTTTATTCCTGCAAGTACTAAATTGGCCAAAAAGTTCTGGTTTTGATACATTAAAATTTTATTCTCTACTTTGTGTACCTGCTATGATGATTCTTCTGAGTACTGGTCAGACCATTCAAACAATGTTAATCCAGTTAGGCCCCCAAGAATTACGTAGAATAAGGAGGTTGTTTTGTTAGTTCATAACTTTATTTTTGACAGAGGAAACAGTATCACACTTTATTTTGGGGGGCTCCAAAATCACTGCAGATGGTGATTGCAGCCATGAAATTAAAAGACGCTTACTCCTTGGGAGAAAAGTTATGACCAACCTAGATAGTACATTCAAAAGCAGAGACATTACTTTGCCAACTAAGGTCCATCTAGTCAAGGCTATGGTTTTTCCAGTATTCATGTATGGATGTGAGAGTTGGACTGTGAAGAAGGCTGAGCGCCGAAGAATTGATGTATTTGACTGGGGTGTTGGAGAAGACTCTTGAGAGTCCCTTGGACTGCAAGGAGATCCAACCAGTCATTCTGAAGGAGATCAGCCATGGGATTTCTTTGGGAGGAATGATGCTAAAGCTGAAACTCCAGTCCTTTGGCCACCTCATGCGAAGAGTTGACTCATTGGAAAAGACTCTGATGCTGGGAGGGATTGGGGGCAGGAGAAGAAGGGGATGACAGAAGATGAGATGGCTGGATGGCATCACTGACTCAATGGACACGAATCTGAGTGAACTCCTGGAGTTGGTGATGGACAGGGAGGCCTGGCGTGCTG
This sequence comes from Redunca redunca, assembly GCA_006410935.1. Lineage (NCBI taxonomy): Eukaryota > Metazoa > Chordata > Mammalia > Artiodactyla > Bovidae > Redunca > Redunca redunca. Next base: position 6,932 of record SJYQ01004756.1, on the reverse strand, counting down.
CGATTCATGGGGTCACAAAGAGTCAGACACAACTGAGCGACTGAACTGAACTGAACTGAACACTTGTGTTATAATCCAGTGTTACAGTATATTAGCACTTATTACAAAATATTCTCAGTTTCCTGGTAACTAATTTATACTCTGGAAGTAAGCCTTAGGAATCTTTTATTTTACTTCTGTTAGGTAGCATCTGTCAGCCTTTGGGAATTCTCACACTGAACATGTTCTTTAGAAGGTCTCAAGATGGTGACATGTAAACATCCATCTCATTTTCTGTTTCCTCATTGGGGCTGAAGTATTCTGATCTTATTCTGGCTTTGCCTTCCCCTAAAGAGTAAACAGGAAAAGAAACCATCAGTGGAATGTCACAGCCAATTCCACGACTCCTTCCAGTGATGACACTTTGAGCCCCTTAAGGTAGAACTAGACCAAACCTAGAGAGTTTGCTGTAAGGCCTACAGTAGAGGAAAAATAATTGAGTTGCTTTCTGATTACCTAGGTGGTTAATATTTCTGTCTTCTCATCCACAATGAGTAGGGCATTTGGACAACTGAGAAAACTAATTTGAGTGCATGTCTTAGAACTGTTTGAATAATCTTTTGTTAGCTTGGAAATGAGGCTAAGGAAGATATGTGATATTAAAGAAGGATCAAGGCAGAGCTAAAAAGAGGATGTAGCAGTCCTTCACTGGAGAAAGAACTAGAACTTGACCAGACAAGTCTGAGTGATGGGTAGTTGACTTCCGTGGTTATTCTCAGGTTTCTTTTATCCAGATTCTGCTTGTCATCCTGCTTGAATATTTCTGCCTCAGGCCTCTACCAGCAATCTGCTGGTCCTCTGAATTTGAAACACATGCAGGGACTTCCCTGGCAGTCCAGTGGTTAAGGCTCCATGCTTCCAATGCAGGAGTGTGGGTTTGATTAAGATCGTCACCAAAACAAAAAATGGATTATTTTTATGGCTTAGTTCAGTCGCTCAGTCGTGTCCGACTCTTTGTGACCCCATGAATCGCAGCACGCCAGGCCTCCCTGTCCATCACCAACTCCCAGAGTTCACTCAGACTCACGTCCATCGAGTCTCTGATGCCATCCAGCCATCTCATCCTCTGTCGTCCCCTTCTCCTGCCTCCAATCCCTCCCAGCATCCCTTTTCCAATGAGTCAACTCTTCGCATGAGGTGGCCAAAATACTGGAGTTTCAGCTTCAGCATCATTCCCTCCAAAGAAATCCCAGGGCTGATGTTCAGAATGGACTGATTGGATCTCCTTGCAGTCCAAGGGACTCCCAAGAGTCTTCTCCAACACCACAGTTCAAAAGCATCAATTCTTCGGCGCTCAGCTTTCTTCACAGTCCAACTCTCACATCCATACATGACCACTGGAAAAACCATAGCCTTGACTAGATGGACCTTTGTTGCCTAAGTATGGGCAATACATACTGTTTCCTGACATTTTATAATAACTTACCTACATAGAAAAACTTTTGCTATATCTACAGCAGATTTGGCAGGAAATACCCCACTGAACTCTTAACTCTGTTAATTCTAGGATGGGTCTAAGAACCTTGCAACCCACGCTGTCTCCATTTGCATTAGTCAAGGTGAAAGGAAGTTGCCAAGGAAATATTTGTAGTATTGAGCTTGGAACAGTGTACAGAATGTCAGGATATAAAATTTCATCTCGAAGCTCTCATTTAGTAAATGTTAGTACTGGCGTGATAACAGCCTGGATTATATGCTTCCTGTTTCAGTCGTCATTGGATATTTGCGGTAATTTTCAGAGGATCTTAAAATTTCAGTGTTTATACAGATTTTAGAGGTCATCTCATCCAATCATGTTTTAGTTTGATGTGAGCATTTATATAGCATAAAGGTCTTGAAAAATAAAGGTGAGGGACAGCATGTTAGGTTCAGCCCAAAGACATTGAAAGACTTAATACTTGGCAGTAGAGGAGGGAGGTTATGGTCTCTCTACAGAAAAATGTCATTGACCATAGTGGAATTCTGAAGCCAGAAGGGGTGTAGAGAACATCATTTTCCAAAATATGTTAGGCAGACTTTAATAGATGTTGGTTCAGAAAATAAGTTTGGGAAATGCCAGATTTAGAAAACTTTTACAGCAGGACTTCAGAAGCCTTCAGTGTATTAAAAGCAATGGGAATCTGCTGCTGAGGGGTGGAGAAGGGAAGTTTTTCCAAACTTACTTAACCATAGTTAATGGTAACCCATTCCAGTATTCTTGCCTAGAGAATTCCATGGACAGAGGAGCCTGGGGGGCTACAGTCCACAGGGTCACACAGAGTCAGACATGACTGAAGCGACTTAATATTCAGCACAGCATTTATATGAATATACTTAGGAAAATGCTGTCACACTTAATTCCTACAGAGATGTATCCTTTTATTTGACAAGTGACACTCTAAGATCAGATGGCCAGCCAGTGATAAGAGTCAGTACCTGTTTCCTTCCCATAATACATCAGGAGCCCCTAAAGGGCAGAATCCTCCCGCCCACCCACACCCTTGGGCTGGCAGGGGTGACGCCTCTTCCTCATCCCCTCCCCCAGCCCCAGCTGTAACCTGATGCTGATGCTTTAGGAGCTGCAAGCTCTCCGTGGAGGGCTATAGGCTAGAGTTCCCCAGTTGGTCTCCTTTCTTCCCAGGCTGTTGTGAAAGAGTGCCTTACCTGGGCTGGATATACTTCCTTTAATGTGTCAGATTCAAAATACCCAGGAAAAAAATAAAAAGCAAAAGAATGAAAAACTTAAGGAAAAAAACAAAATGCCCAGGAAACATAGTTTTTCATTCTGGTGATAAATGCAAACTTGGTAGGGAAACAAGTCACACACTGTTAAATATTTAATATTGCTTTTGTGTCTTTTTCAAACTGTGCATATATTGACCTTTTATCAAGTCGATATATCAAGTAGAGCCCTTCTAAAACTGTCCCATCATAGGTTAACTAATAGAAATTTTTAAATTCAAGTATTATATTTTGGGGAGACTAGGAGATGAGTTTCTTTTCCCCCAAAACAGTCTTCTTGGCAGGTGGTTAGCATGTACTTTTCCTTGGCCTTTGTGTTGGATTACAAGTGGAAGTGCACTTAGTATTGTCCATTGCCTTATGGTTTTTCATTTATGTGTCACAGGGGGCAACTTGCTTCCTTCCCATCCTACCGTTGTCAGGCTATGTTGGGAAGCTATTCTTTAGGGAGATTACATCTGGTCTTCTGCTGGAGTAAAATAAAAAACAAGTATGTTAATACCTGACCTTTAATCCTTTCTCCTGCTACTGCTGCTGCTGTGTCGCTTCAGTCGTGTCCTACTCTGTGCGACCCCATAGACAGCAGCCCACCAGGCTCCCCTGTCCTGGGGATTCTCCAGGCAAGAACACTGGAGTGGGTTGCCATTTCCTTCCTAGAAGACATCAAATATCTATATGCATCGCTCATATCTCCCCTTGACAACACCCACACTCACTACTGTCTCTGCTTGATCTCCAAAAATATTTGATTCCCTGTGAGCTTTGTGATAAACAAAAATATAACCATTTTGGGGGTCTAAGGCTGTCATAATAAATCCAAACTCTGCCAACAAGAATCTGGAGTTTGTTTTTTTTTTTTTTACTTTTGCCACTAGGTGTTCCCTGGTGGCTCAGCTGGTAAAGAATCTGCCTGCAATGTGGGAGACCTGGGTTTGATCTCTGGATTGGGAAGATCTCCTAGAGGAGGGAATGGTTACCCACTCCAGTATCCTGGCCTGGAGAATTCAATGGAGTATATGGTCCATGGGGTTACAAAGAGTCACACACGACTGAGTAACTTTCACATTTCTCAGCAGGAGGTAACACTATGACCCTTGGAACTCTTAGGTTGTTGCCTTTCAGCTTCTGTGACTCTTCTTGTGTTCACCCTCCCTAAGTGCTGTCTGACTGCAGTAACAACTCACAGAGGGTGGGCTTTTTCATTTTATTTTCTTCATTGCCTCTCATTTTCAGTAGTCAAGGCAGGTTAATTTTCTCAGTGTTCAGTTTTACTGAAGCATTTTTCTTGTCTGATCTGAGCAGTGGCCAGTTCGGATGGCAAAAAGTACATAACTTTCATTTTAGAATTTTTCCAGTCTTGATTTTTCTCATTTGGAACTTGTGCATTCACCTTTGATAATTTCAAGGAAGTGAGAGGTAAGTAGTAGAACTCTCTCCTGGATTACACTTTTTCTCTAGATGAATTGATGTATTCACTATCTCATTCACCAAGCACAAGTCATTGAGCCCTCTATTAGACAACCTCAAAGAGTAGGCTGTTCTAAGCATTCTTGAACACATGGTCTTCCTCATCTTTGTTTATGGTAATCCAGAAAGTTCACGAAGAGTGCAGATATTAAGATCTACCTACTCATAAAATGATTTATGACAAACAATGTCAGAATATATAGTAAAAAAAAAAATCTGTTGGTGAACAGTGGCCACCACCCCACCTCTTACCAGGAGGGTTAATAGCCACTGGGGCACGCTGACTTCCTCAAACATGAGAGGGAAAAGTTGGTTTGTTTTGATCCTGTAAAATCTGTTCACAGCTTCCCAATCCAGGGTCAAAAGACGACCACAGATCTCAAGCTTTTGGGCTAACCTGAATATGCGATAACTGATAGAAGATTAATGCCAAGAAGCCATGCATATTGGGATCAACCACTATAACATTTCCAGTTAACTTCCCATTTCCTCACACTTTAGTTCATGCCAGACTGATGGAAAAATAGGGTTTGCGGTATAAGAATCCAGGAATTTCCGTGCTAGACAGAAGTAATTCCCTCAACTGATATTAACTTTAGATTGGGAAATAAAAGGGCCAAGATGAATGGACTACATATATTAATAGAATTGAGATGGGACAGTGTTCGAACTGAAGAAAAAGCAAATGTGGGTAAAGAATGCTACTTGATGGCTGGCCAAAATAGTCTTGACAGCTTAGACACCTCATTTTCCGAGAAAGGTGGATGATACGGTAGCATGGATCTGATCACAACATTTCTTGAACTGAAGACCTTTGCTGGCTCCATTTATCTTTGGAGGCTCCCTGTGACCTAGCCTAAGCTGCCTCTCCTTCCTCAGTGCTATCTGTAGCAGCATTTCTGTCACAGCAGCCTATATAGCATTCACCTAAGAATGCATGTGTTTTAGTTATTGTAGTGGTTACCCGGTGTTTTGATCTACCCAACATCCTATTTCTCCTTCTTTGGGTTGGGCACTTGCCATCTATCTCTACAAGGATTAAATCACGTGCTGCTACAGCTGTTAGCACCCCCTGAAAGAGTTCAGGGTGGAGAGCAGAAACGAAGCATTCTGTGCTCCAGGAAAAACTGGCAGGACAGATCTTTAGAAAGATATTTTCAGGAGCTGATTTTATGAGCCCAATTCTCATATCTTCTTAGATCTAGAAAAGCACTAAAATCCTTCATGGTAATACCTATTCCTCGTGATTAGCAAACGCTTCACAAAACTAGCAGAAACCTTCTGGGAAAATACATGTTTGAGTGTATGTATTCTCCCTTCACCAAAATCACATATATACTGGCCTTCTCCCCTCCCTCTTTGAAGCATTTTCTTAGAGCTATCTCCTGGGCTGCAGTCCTCATTTTACCCCCAAATAAAATGACTTGCAACTCTCACATTATACATTTTTTTAAGTCGACAAGGTCCTCTCTTCCCCATCTCTCTGTGAATTACTGCCCTAGGCCAGCCCACTCTGTGTGGTTCTAAGTGGCTAATCCTAGTAAAGTGTTGCAACCTTTCCTACCCTTGGTTAAAATTATTTTCTGTTTCGCTTGAATCCCTATTATTGAAACATCTTGATCAAAGCACTCACCGTAACCATGTCAGGTGATGGGTGTATGTCTCAGGTAAGACCGTACTTCCCATCTCATAAGCCATGCTGATTATCCCAGAGTTAGGCACATACCCCAAATGACTGAGAAGAGGCTGTATTGCTGGCCTGTATTGCAGGCCTTCTGTGGCAGTTCAGTAGTCTGGTGGGCATGGTGTGATGTGAGCATGGGGCCACTTGTAGTCAGATTTCACGTCTTCCTCCTACAACACGGGCTATGTCCATCTGCTATGGGAGAGAAGCAAGTGGAGAGCTGAAGCAAATGCTACCCCTGATTTTCCTGATTCCACTTGAATTTACTTAAGCTATTTTCCTTGGGTCTAGAAGAGTTCAAATTTATAATAATTTAACCAAAAATAAGCTGCTCCTCCTAACCCTAGAAGAAATTCTGTCTTTTGAAGACCTCCCTCAACCCTCCAAAATTAACTACTTGTGAGTCCCTGTCATAGTCCATTTGGGCTACATAGCAAAAAATACCATAAACTGGGTGGCTTGTAAACAATAAACACTCCTCTCCACTCTGGAGACTGGGCAATCCAAGATCATGGCACCGCAGACTCAGTGTCTGGTGAGAGACCACTTCCTCATTGACTGCCATCTACTGCAATCTTGCATGACAGAGGGACGAGGGATCTCTCTGGGCTCACTAATCCCATTCATAAAGTCTCTACCCACATGGCCTAATCACCTCTCAAAGACCCACCTCTAAACACTAACACTGGGGATTAGGTCTCAACACATGATTCTAGGAGAGACATTCAGTCCTTCAGGTCAGTTCAGTTCAGTTCAATTGCTCAGTCATGTCCAACTCTTTGCAACCCCATGAATCACAGCACACCAGGCCTCCTTGTTCATTACCATCTCCCGGAGTTCACTCAGGCTCACGTTCATCGAGTCGGTGATGCCATCCAGCCATCTCATCCTCAGTCGTCCCCTTCTCCTCCTGCACCCAATCCCTCCCAGCAGCAGAGTCTTTTCCAATGAGCCAACTCTTCTCATGAGGTGGCCAAAGTACTGGAGTTTCAGCTTTAGCATCGTTCCTTCCAAAGAAATC
>SJYQ01004755.1:1463432-1538330 GCA_006410935.1 Redunca redunca | reverse complement strand
TCTCCAGGCAAGAATACTGGAGTGGGTAGCCATTCCCTTCTCCAGGGGATCTTCCTGACCCAAGCGTCAAACCCAGGTCTCCTACGTTCCAGGAAGATTCTTTACTGTCTGAGTCACAAGGGTAGCCCCTGGCACTCTGTGGAGATGTTAAATAAATAGTTCTTAATGGACTTCCCTGGCAGTCCAGTGGTTAAGAATCTGCCTGCCAATGCAGGGGGCACAGGTTCAAGCCCTGATCCAGGAAGATTCTACATGCTGTAGGGCAACTAAGCTTGTGTGCCAGAACTACTGAAGCCTGTGTGTCCAGAGCCCATGCTCCTCAGCAAGTGAAGCCACTGCAGTGAGAAGCCCGCAGCCTGCAACTAGAGAGTACTTACCCGTGTATAGCAGCAAAGATCTAGTGCAGCCAAAACTAAATATACATAGGCAACTAGCTCTTGAAGAAACAAATAGATTTCTACTCCTCATTTTCTCTGGAAAAAGTAAAAGTGAAACTTGCTCAGTCGTGTCTGACTGTGACCCCATGGACTATATTGCCCATAGAATTCTCCAGGCCAGAATACTGGAGTGGGTAGCTTTTCCCTTCTCCAGGGGATCTTCCTGACTCAGGAATCAAACCAGGGTCTCCTGCCTTTCGGGTGGATTCTTTACCAACCGAGCTATCAGGAAAGCCCCACTTTCACTGGGGTCCCATTATGAAATGGCTGGCCTTTCTCCTCCACATAGCAATTTAACTCAAATCCTATTTTCCACCAGACACACCCAAGGCACCTCCACTCACCCACTTCCACCCACTTCACCTCACATTCATCGATCAGGTCTCTGAAATCATCATTGTGCACACTACAGTGAAGGGTTTAAGATGATGAATTCTGGACTGACGTTTTCTGAGTTCAAATTCAGAATTCCTCAAATACTATCTGTGAGATCTTGGGCAAGTAAAATGGAAATTTTAGTACCTATCCCTCAGTATTGTTGGGAGGATTAAATGAGGTAATATTTGTAAAGCCCTTTGCCTGACTCAATCCAAGGGTTTTTTGAAATGAAATAACCAACTTTACTGTAATTTGGAGTTTCTAGAATGTTCACTCAATGTTCATTCTGCTACTGGAAAGAATCTGGGCTCTTGGAACTTTCTCTCAAAAGACCTGACATCTGGACCACCATCCTGGAGGCACAGAGTCTCATACTGAGACTCTGCCCACACCCTCTTAGAGCTGGGGCTGGCCTGGCCTGTAATGGTGTTTGAATGTCTTTCTCCCAACTGGGAAGTTCTCCCAAGACAGGCTTCATAGCACTGTATCTCTGTGTCTCAACATTCCACACAATGTTTGGACCAAAGCTAGTGCCCAGTAACTGTTTGTTGAATGAATAAATGAAAACAATAGACACATAGCCACCTAAGATTGGTACCCATTGCTCCTCGAGTGAGCTCTGAGTATCACACACCTTTCACTGTCCTAGGATGCTGGCTTTTACTCTAGGACTAGTTCACATAGCTGGCTTTTTTTCTCGGAGGCATGCCTCAGGTTTCCAACCACATACTAAGCCCAAGTCCACAAAATCTGATGTTCCATCTGGGCCCTGACACTGGTTACATCCTCTCTCCACCCACAATTTGGCAAGTATTTCTAGAAAACTAGTGTGCTGGGCTCTATGCTTGACACCATGGATATAGGTATGGGTCTTGTCCATGAACCACATCTCAAGCGTGATTGCTCCCTGAAGAATTCTGATGTTGGGTTACTGTGGATATAAGCACTGGGCTGAGACCAGATTTGAGTACATCACGCCTGCTAGGACACTAACACCCTCTGCAGGTTAGTTCTCTAACCTGGACTCAGCCCAATGCCATCTCCATTCTGCCTCTTCTCAGCAGCCGGCAGCCAACACCTACTCGTCATGCTCTGTACTCTGAGTCTCCTGCCATCTCTCAGAAAAGAAACTCCAGTAGCGCTGCTGCCAGCTCTCCCTATCCCGGGACTTTTCTGGAAATTGGTCACCTACTAGGCTATTCTAAAATACCCACACTATTCTAAAATAATTTCCTCTTAAATTCCAACAGTACTGTATGATGACGATACCCCCTTACACACAAAAAATTCATATGGTCCAACTGGTTATAAATTTTGTACTCACTTCCTCCATATTTACAGGTAGTCATAAAAAATGGACAAGTCTCATGAGCTATATAGATGGGTCGCTGTATAATTGCCTACAAAGAGAGAAAAGCATATTAAGGATATAGAAGTAAAAGAATAATATATAATTCATAATATGGAGATGAAAGGTGGGTGAATATGAAGTGGCCCTTCTCTTGAAAATGTTTAATCATTTTTTAAATACCAACACACCTTACTATAAAGACAACATGGCTTATATAAATATAATCAGTAAAACCCTACAGTCTTTAATCAAAAGATTATGAAATTCTCAAATAGTCCCTAGGATAGGGCATTTATGAATTCGGTCTGAATATATCAGTTAAATGCAGATTTCTTAATAGTTTATCCATTATGTAATGAAATAATATTTATATAATGACAATTGCATACTCCATAAGTGTAAGTTAGATTTAATGAGACGTTTATTGGCACAAATGATTCATAATAAAACTCTCCCTGTGGAAGGTAATTCATACACATGCAATATGGCCAAGAAGAAAAGCTCCTTTTAATGCTTACCTTGTGTGCCATGTCCAGTTGAAATCAATTCCATGTTAAAAAACATCAGCCTAAGACTCCAGGGCAATAGTCATTTGGAGTGAGACAATTGACAAAGGCACCCTTTTAAACATGTTGAATTTACAGCAGATTTGTGTTAAGATTTAAACTTTATTTTGCCAGTAAATTGGTACTTTTTCTTCAGTAATTTATGGAAATGTCTCAGGGACCAAAATAAGCATTAAAAAAAATTTTTTGGGGGGTGCACACTTGAAAAGTAGACAATGTGGTAATTATGTGATCATCATCTCAAAAGTGACAAGTGCAGAATTATATGATACATGTCAAGCTCTTGTCAAGTGCCAAGCACTGTGCTAGGCGCTCTACTGCACAATTTCAGAGAAAAGAAAAAAAGAGTTTGTTTGGGGCTTATCACTAGAAGAACATCCTGGCTGCTAACTGTCATGATGATCCCCAAGCAAGTAATCAGGAAAGCAATACTAAGCAGATTGGGACTTGCAGTGTTTAAGGTATAACGTGTCTAAATGACCATGTATAGCTACTTACATTGCCCTGTTTACATTAGGTGCATCATAAACATAGGCTTGAGTTCTAGACTGACTACTTTTTACTTGTGCTTCACCCTCAATTAAGTCACAAAATGCTTTAAAGTCTCAATTTTCCTTCTTAGCAAACTGGTAACATTGAGGTGTCCCATTTACTTCCCATACCTAAGAGAAACAAACCACATTGGTGTCCAAGGGCTGCATTCCCATTGCCCCTTTGCCGACTCCAAAGAGAAAGCACACCAGAAGATACAATTTTATCTGTGTGGTATCCTTCATACCTGCTACAGCAACTTGTACAGAGAACACACCAATTAATATTGGAGGAATGAATGGGTGTGTCTATTGAACTCTACTTAAAATTTCCTCAATTATTTCTTTTATTCCATAGTAAGATAAAAAGGAGAGATGTCACAAGACTTGAATTCAATGTACACATGTTAATAACAGTGTACTTAGAGCACCCAACTGCCGTGATTTTGGTCCCTCCCGGAGAACTGCTGTATCACTGGGAAACTGTCATGGGCCATACCGCCTCTCCTGAAATGAATCTATTATGAGCAGTGTCATCCCTCAGCCTGTAGTTTTCAAAATTGTTATTCTGCATTGGAAAACATACTTCTCAGGAAAAACACAATCTGGACCAACCCTGAAGTTTATTTGGTTTCTCTAAGTCCAAGGTTACAGAAGATACTAAGGATGATTCAAAAGTACAAAGAAGGGACTTCCCCGGTTCCCCGGTGGTTAAGAACCTGCCTGCCAGTGCAGGGGACATGGGTTTGAGCCCTGTTCTGGGAAGATTCTACATGCCATGGGACAGTTAAGCCAGTGAGCCACAACTACGGAAGCCCAGGCACCGCTAAGCCCGTTCTCCGCAACAGGAGAAACCGCTGCAGGGAGAAGCCTGCGTACTGTACCTGGAGTAGCTTGCTGCAGCTAGAGAAAACCGGCACACAGCAACGAAGACCCAGTGCAGCCAAATATAAATACATAAATACAACCGAAAAGTGTAAGGATGGAAGACTCAACAGAGTCATTTACCAAGAACAATTTCTGAAGGTGGAACATGAGGAGTAAGGTGCTTAATATATATCTTCTGTTCTAATTTTTGCTAAAATGTTAACCATGATTGTAGCTGGGTAGAGGGGCTATGGATTCTGTTTATTCTATGCATGAGTGCTAAGTCGCTTCAGTCGTGTCCAACTCTGTGTGACCCCATGGACTGTAGCCTGCCAAGCTCTTCTGTCCATGGGATTCTCCAGGCAAGAGTACTAGAGTCGGTTGCCATGCCCTCCTCCAGGGGCTCTACCTGATCCAGGATGGAACCCCGTCTCTTACGTCTCCTTCGTTGGCAGGCAGGTTCTTTACCACTGGTTGCCACCTGGGGAGCCCCTTTGCTTATTTCACTCCACTCCAAATTTTCAGGCAGTAACATGGAATGGTTATAAATGATTTACATGCATTTTCCCTAAAATGTGCAAATAACTCCAAGAGGTTTGGGAAACTCTATGTTGAGCATAGGTTCTCATCGGATTTGGGGGACGAGAATTTTCAATCCTACCTCCACCATTTAGTAGCTGCATAACCTTGGAAACAGGGCTTCCCTTGTGGCTTAGATGGTAAAGCATCTGCCTACACTGTGGGAGACCTGGGTTCGAGCCCTGGGTCAGGAAGATCCTCTGGAGACGGAAATGGCACCCCACTCCAGTACTCTTGCCTGGAAAATCCCATGGATGGAGGAGCCCGGTAGGCTACAGTCCATGGGGTCACAAAGAGTCGGACACAACTGAGCAACTTCACTACACTTCACTAACCTTGGAAGGAAATTCTTAACACCTCTGAGTCTGGTTGACTTGCTGTTAAATGAAGATGATGATAAAAACAATCTAATAAGATTCCTGACCTTGGAGACTCAACTTTGTTCTTAAGAAAGAGAAAATCACATCAGTCCCAACAACTCTAAAGTAGAGCCTTTCTAAGACACAGATACCGAGGACACACCATCACTTGTTGTATCTCCAAATTGCCTCTTCTGGGGCTTTTGGGATGCACACACAGAGTGTGGACAAATAACACACACACACACACACACACACACACACGAGACACACAAGAGACACACAGTTTCTCTCTCTCTCTCTTTTTTTTTTTTGCCAAAGAGTAAGTCCATTTCTTGAACATCAGTAATTTTTGGACCTTATATTTCCTAAAGTGAGAAAGGTGTTTTGGATACACATTCTCCAGTAACTCCTAATATGAACACATTTCTCTGAGTCAAATTCCAGATCAATGTGTCCAACAGACTTTTCATTGTCAACTGAAAAGCACAAAAGATGATCTTGCCCAAAAAAGTGAATGCAGACCACATTTCAGAAACCAATAAGGAAGGCCGTCTTTGACTCCCTTCTCACGCCCCCTATCCCCAAACCCCTGATCCTTCCAAATGTGCCTTGAAAAGTATGGGAGAGAAGTCTAGGTCTTCACAAGATCTTGTTATCTTTTCTCCCTGGGAACACAGCAGGACCACGGCTCTCAGGCTCCCTTGCATTTCAGTGGAGCGTGGAGCTGAGTTATGACTGATGGTATGCAAGCAGAAACAGCAGACTTCCCTGGAGGGCCAGGCCAACCTCCCATGCAACCTGCGAGGCTTGTCCCCACTGCACTGGGAGGAAGGGTGCAGAGCATCCACGAGGGCTCTGGACACTTAGGAGATGACAGGACCGCTAGGTTGAATAGCTCTGTGTCTCTAATCACAGTATTGGAAGACCACCCCTCAAATGTCCAACTCCATACAACCTTAGCAGGGAATGCACTTTGTAAATTAAGCCACTGAAATTCTGGGGTTGTTAGTTATAGCACTCAGCCTCACTGTGATACAGGAAACAAATCTGAATCTCACTCCATGATGACAGCTGATAGACAATCCCACAAATCCATCCCAGTGGTAGGGACATTTACAAACGAAAACAGAATCTATTGACAATCGGAGGTACAGATTTTGAAAGACAGAAGTTGAGTTCAGAACTCAGGAGGCTCTGCTGGGGAGGCGTCTGCTCTGTGTACCTGCCCCCAAGCCCCTGAGGACCAACACAGCCTCAGCAGACAAGAAACTTCTGGGGCCATCCTCTTTCCCACCCCTCGCCACCCTAATCACCACCTCTAGAAAATGAGAGAGAACCTCCACAGGAGTATTTTTAGATCAGCCTAATTTCTGGAACCAGCCACATCTGGGAACGGGACTTCAATGCTCCTGCTGATGCCTTTACTATTTAGCGTGTGTGTGCTAAGTCACTTTAGTAGTGTCCGACTCTGTGCAACATTCCAGGCTCCTCTGTCCGTGGGATTCTCCAGGCAGGAATACTGGAGTGGGTTGCCATGCCCTCCTCCAGGGGATCTTCCTGACCCAGGGATTGAACCCACGTCTCTTACATCTCCTGCATTGGCAGGCGGGTTCTTTACCACTATCGCCACCTGGAAAGCCCTGCTATTCAGTATTGCTATTCAAATATTATTGATATTTACAACAATATAATAAGTCTGTTTCTGAGCCTCCATCTTATAGGGCATTATAACTTTTCCAGCTATCAATTCCAAGAAGAAGACCTTATATTCTGCCTCTCTCAATAATCCCACAGACTCTTGGGGTATGTGCACTCTTCCCTTGGGTTCTGTGTCCTTGATGATCAGGCTTTGGGATCACTTCCCTGGGAAGCTTTCACTGGGTACCCTTTTGCTGGGTTCAGTGCCCTTTCCCATGATCTCATAATATCCAATGCCACTGAATGACATTGGTTTCATTGAGAGTATATTAGAAATATTTCACTTTGATTCTCTCGGAATGTGAGGGTTGAGTCAAAACAGTTTCATTTCCAGCCCTTGGGGACACAGCCTGGTGTATCTTAGTTCACTTCAGAAAGATTCATTGAGCACCTGGCTGTGTACCAGATGCTAAGTAGTCAATGGGGACTAACAGCTGCTAGAGTCCCTGTTCTTGTGGAGGTAATGGGCTAAAGATGGGAGACGGACAATGAGCACAGACTGGCTCTAATAAATACACAGTCATGGGTGGTGCTGGTGATCTGGAAGAAGCAAGCGTGTTTCTGTGACATGATCTTTGTCTTTTCACAAACAGACCTTTTAGACAAGAGTTTGGGTGCAAGTTGTTTATTTGGGAGGTGATTTCTGGGAGAGCAGAGAGAGAGTGGAGAAGTGAGACAAGGAATTGCGGAATGTGAGTAAAAGTTCACAGCAGACTAATGCTGTAGGTGACAGTCACTCAGCCTTGCTGGAGGCTCTGAGAGACTGTATGGACCATGCCTGAGAGCTGCACCCTGTGGGGCAAGACCACAGTCTCATGAAAGATCAGAGGCAAAGATCAAACACAAACGGATGGATGGATCCTGTATTCTAGGATGAAACAAGAGGATTGAAGGAGGTAATGGATAAGAAAATAAGGACCAGATGGGGAATAAATCATTGCTGGATGCATGGTGATATCCACTGGCCTCTGTAAGGGAATGCCTGATTGTCACCCACAGTGTATTTCTGCACTGGGAGCTGCCAGAGAATAAAAATGTGCTAGTCACACATGCAAGGAGATGGAAACCCAACCTGAGTTTTCTTATGCGTGCCAGTGGACCTCTGAAGAAATTTCAAATGTATTCAGAATCAATTACCTTCAGCTGAATGATGCTGTGTCCCATAGGCTCCTCATGGTCTGGAAACAGAACTCGTGGTTCTAACTCAACCTTCCTAGAAGTCCTTGATCCATCCCAGAAATGCTGACATGGCACAGCCAGGCCTGTAGACAGAAGCACCCTGGCAAGTGAAGAAAGGAATGCAGTGAGGTCCCTCGAGCAGTCTGAACAGGGCGCAAGAGTAAGCTATTTACACAGATGTGAACACTTGAATATTTATTTTACCTCTTGGAATTGTTCACGTGTATACATTAACAAGCACACATTCATTTCTATTCAGCCACTTATTTATTTAGTACATATTTATTGAGCATCCACTAGGAACCAGCTACCAGTGATCCCGTGGTGGGTAGACACCACGTCTCCTTCTCAGAGATTTCCCTAGTGGAGGTCGAGGATGTTCAGTGTGTGCTAAGTCGCTTTGGTTGTGTCCAACTCTTTGCAACCCTGGGAGATGTAGCCCACCAGGCTCATCTGTCCATGGGATTCTCCAGGCAGGAATATTAGGGTGGGTTGTCATTTCCTTCTCCAGGGGATCTTTCCAACCCCGGGATCAAACTCAGATCTCCCGCATCGCAGGCACATTCTTTACTGCTGAGCCACCAGGGAAGCCCAAAGATGGACCAGGCAAAAGACTGGTCCATTCAAGGATGAGGCGAAATGCTGGGGAGGCGGGGACACAGAAAGACAGCGAGACCCCGGCAGAAGGCGAGGCTGTAGAAATGGGGAGGGGACAGATACACAAAGTTTCCTGCCCATAGTGTTTTGCGTCTTTCAAAACGTGTTTGTGGGCAGTAGTTTAAGCAGATTTTACAGATTAACCAGCTGAGGTTCAGAAAACATTTGCATAAAAGAAGGAGAAGCTGTGTGACCCAAGGAGCTCAACNCCACCAGCTGCTGTGGAGTAAGCACGGGTTCCCCACACTGGTTCCTCCTGCACCCCGGGTAGGGGCCCAGCTCCAGGCAGCAGACTCTCGCATCCCACTGTGCTGAGAACACAGGGCCGTCTTCCTTGTGCTCCCTCGGGCCTTTCTCCTGAAGCTTTGATGCCTCTGGGGATCTCAGATGGCTCGGCCCAGCTGCCCATGTGGAAGCCGGGCTCTGTGGCTCTGAAGGAGGTTTTCCGGGTGGCAGCCTTGTAAGTCTGGGAGCATCTGATTTTCTGCTGAGAACTTCAGGTCAGATGGATTCCCTGGGTGCTTTCCAGATTTATCCCCAAATGACTGAGATGATCAAAATGGTAACTGTGTCTCTTGTTCCTCTCTCCCAAGATGCAGCGCTATCCCCTCGCAGGGCCTGGAGCCCAGAGATTCCTTCCAAAGCCTGCTCTGCCCCTCAAAGTCTCCTTGCTAAACCCCGGCTCAAGCTGCCCAGAGGGAGGTGCCCGAGCAGCATTTCCTAGGACAGTCACGTGACAGATGACGTCCCAGGAATGCCAGAGCTATGGCAACAAAAGCCAGAGCCTTGGGGACATGTCCTTTGGCAGAAGTTGGCAGTGGGAAGGCGTGAGAAGGTAAAAGCTGATACCAAATATATATATATATATATATATATATATATATACATACATACATATATTTTTCTTTTCCAAGTAAGTCTATACAGAGGTCTTGAAGAATTTTAGATATTTGGGGTTCTCTTCTCTTCCATCGGGCTTCCCTGATGGCTCAAATGATAAAAAATCTGCCAGAGACTTGGGTTTGATCCCTGGGTTGGGAAGATCCCCTGGAAAAGGACATGGCGACCCACTCCAGGATTCCTGCCTGGGAAATCCCATGGAAAGAGGAGCCTGGTGGGCTACAGTCCATGGGTTCGCAAAGAGTCAGACATGAGCGACTAATACTTTCACTTTTCTCTTCCATCAGAACTAAAATTTCAGCCCAGATATTTACTACTTGTCTTAGCTGACTACGCTGTTCTCCTGTTTCTTCACCTGAAAACAAGGAATCATATTTTAGCTTTTGGTATGAAGGGCTATTAGGGGAAATGCAATTAAAAAAAAATTGACACATGGTAGGTGCTTCCTAAACATGTTTATTTTCTATTATTTTATCTTTTGCTTGAATTTAGAACATGTGCAGACCTCCTTTGACTGTTCATTTGTTTATTCATCAAATATTAACCTTTTACCTCCGACATTCTAAGCCACAAGCTGAGAACAAGGGGTAGAAAAACATGATCCTTGCCTGGGGCCCCAGGTCTATCGCTCACTTGAGCCTCTGGTTATGATGAAAAGTCTCAGGTGTCAGGCAGAGTTCAGAGATTCTATTTCCTCTGGTAGCTTTATGACATTCGGGCTGTTCCCCTCCAAATTGCACTCAGTTTTTAACTTCATTAACTTCCTGTTCTGTCACAACAGTTGAACAAGAATTTCTCCATGAGCAGTATTCAAATCAGCTTTTAATGAGCTATTTAATTAAAGGCTAATTGAGGTGAATTCATTAAAGATTTCTAAATTATGCTTATCAGGGTAGCTATGTTTTAAGATAAGTTTTAAATATTTGTTTTATATTGCATTGTTTGATCATAAAAGTATGTATAAAATTACTTTTTAAAATTACCAATTAGAATGTGGGTACATTTTTCTCCCTTAATACTTGAGTGGGGCAGTTAGCAAATCAGTTTAATATATGTGCAGGGTTGGGCTGAGGCAATAAGAGATTACTGAGGCTGTGTTTAGGCCATGAAGAATGCTCAAGACTCTTGAGAAGAGGTATTGTTGGACTGTCTTTGATCTGGTGTTCCAACTGGAGTGTAAATCATTACTGCCTAGATACAAGCCCTGATGACTCCTGGGTTTCAGGTTGACTCTGTAGAGAATGGGACTACATCTTTCTTATGCCCAGTACCACTTGCCAAATGAATATGTGAAACAAGTTATGGCCTCCCCAAACACACCAGGGCAGCCCTAACCTTTAGAATCCCATTCGCTGGGGCTGAAAGTTTAAATCAACAAACATGCACTGAACATCTCCTCTGTGCTAGCTATGGCCCCAGATATCAACATACAGATGAATCAAGGTCCATGGTTCGGTGAGAGGGATACACATGTCAGCAGACAAGTGCACTCCACTGTGATATGTCTGTGCTTTGAGACCAGGGAAAAGCCTCAGGAGAGAAGGACAGTGTGCTAGCCTGACTCAGGATTTCCCATGAGGGATAAGACTAATTCCTGATGGACAAATAAATGCTGCCCCGGCAAAGAAGTGGAGAAGGTCATCATTGGCACAGCAAGTCCGACTAAGTGGAAGAGTCTGGTGAGGATTAACATAGAATTCAAAATTGCTGGATGGAGATGGGAATGGGACAGAGGGTTAGCTAGGTAGTCAGGTGATGGACAGATCATGAAGTGCGGGATAGGAATTTGAAGTTTGAACTTGAAATTTAAGGTGTGTAGCATGAAAGTGAAAGCCACTTGGTCATGTCCAACTCTTTACCACCCAATGGACTGTACCTCTCTCCTTGGGATTCTCCAGGCAAGAATACTGGAGTGGGTTGCCACTCCCTTCTCCAGGGGATCTTCCCAACCCAGGGACCTAATCCCCATCTCCTGCATCCCAGGCAGATTCTTTACTGTCTGAACCACTCCCTCTGTGCATAAGGGTGTAGAGCCACTGAAAATCTGTCCCCCTCACCCCTTCCCCCAACACACTGAAGGCTTCAAGAAAGGAAAGGGCAAGTACAGACTCTACAATTTATAGCCCCTGGGGCAGTGTTATAATGTCAGGGCAAGAGAAGAAGACTCAAGGCAGGTATTATAGTTTCAGTGGCGATTTTTGCACTCTTTAGGCGAGAGGGTGGATAGCTAGTGGGCTGTAAACAGATTAAGGAAGGAAAATCCAAGAAAAAACTAAGACATAAATATCCTGAGGCTGTGTAATTTGCATAGAGAAAGAGAATGGTTTTAGCTGAGCTGCTTTAAGTACCAGAGACTGGGTGGCTTATGAACAATAGATATTTATCTCCTATGGTCTGGAAGCTGGAAGTCTGAGATCAGGGTGCTAGCATGGTTGTGTTCCTGGGTTGGGGGTGGGAGGCTGCTTTGGGCTTGCAGGCTGCAGACTTCTCATCTTCTCTCATGAGGGTGGGAGAGCTTTCTGAGGTTTCTTTTATAAGAACACTAGTTTCATTATGAAGGCTCTACCCTCAAAAATAATTGTGTCCCAAAGGCCCCACCTCTAATACCATCACACTGGAGGTTAGGATTTCAGTGCATGAAATTTAAGGCCAGAGGTGGGGCAGGGATCTCTTTGGTGGTCCAGTGGCTAAGACACTTCCAATGCAGGGGGCCTGGGTTCGATCCCTGGTCAGGGAACTAGATCCCACATAACACAACTAAGAGTTCATGTGCTGCAATTAAACATCCCCAGTACTGCAAAGAAAATGGAAGACCTGGCACATCCTAAATAAGTAAATACATATTAAAAAGAAAGAAAGAAATGTAAGGGGACACAAATATTCATCTCTAACAAGAGGAGAAAGGAGAACAGGAGGAAGTGCCCAGATTTAGGTCTTAGGTATCAGAGTGAGTGGTGGTTCCAGGAGCCAAGACAGAGACTTTCAGTCAATACGCACCTGGAACACTGATGCCTGCATCTCATTTTAGGAGAGACAATACCCAACTTCAGGAAGATATACAACCAGGCTGGTGGAGGATCTGAATCAGCTGCCGTGTGCAGCTGCTAAAGGAAATGGTCCTGCTGAATAAGGAGCCTCAAACTGGTGGGTGGCTGTCCCAGAAAAGAAGGGGGCAAGCCATGTGCCTAAGGGGAGGACAACCTTATTTTCTTGTTTACATGGACACTAACAGGGTGAGTGAATCAACAGTGGAAAAGAGGAGAGTGCTATTGAGTGGTGACCTCCTTCTTCTAGGGAGGCTACAGGAATAAGCTGGGGTACGTGCCATAGCTTTTCTTTTTTTTTTGTTTGCAGATTGTTTGACTTTATTTATTTATTCTTTTTTTTAATTTTACTTTACAATACTGTATTGGTTTTTGCCATACATCAACATGAATCTGCCACGGGTGTACACGTGTTCTCAGTTCTGAACCCCTCTCCCATCTCACTCCCCATACCATCTGTCTGGGTCATCCCAGTGTACCAGCCCCAAGCATCCTGTATCCTGCACTGAACCTAGACTGGCAATTCATTTCTTATATGATATTATACATGTTTCAATGCCATTCTCCCAAATCATCCCACCCTCTCCCTCTCCCACAGAGTCCATACATCTGTGTCTCTTTTGCTGTCTTGCATACAGGCTTATTGTTTCCATCTTTCTAAATTCCATATATGTTAGTATACTGTATTGGTGTTTTTCTTTCTGGCTTACTTCACTGTATAATAGGCTCCAGTTTCATCCACCTCATTAGAACTGATTCAAATATATTCTTTTTAATGGCTGAGTAATACTCCATTGTATATATGTACCACAGCTTTCTTATCCATTCGTCTGCTGATGGATATCTAGGTTGCTTCCATGTCCTGGCTATTATAAACACTGCTGCGATGAACATTGGGGTATACGTGTCTCTTTCAATTCTGGTTTCCTCAGTGTGTATGCCCAGCAGTGGGATTGCTGGAGGGAGCTAGTCTTTGCAAGAGAGGGCCAAATGATTGATTAATTAGTGCAGTCAGGGATTCAGGGAGCCATTCAGCTGCAGCTCTGGATAGGGCCTTAGTGTCACCAGCCACCCCCTCACTCCATCCGGATTCCAAAGAATCTCCTTTAGAAAAGCTATGCCATTTCTAATCAAATCAATAAAATTAGAAATGCCAAATCAATAAAATTAGAAATGGCATAGCTTTTCTAAAGGAGATTCTTTGGAACCCAGATGGAGTGAAGGGGTGGCTGGTGACACTAAGGCCCTATCCAGAGCTGCAGCTGAATGGCTCCCTGAATCCCTGACTGCACTAATTAATCAATCATTTGGCCCTCTCTTGCAAAGACTAGCTCCCTCATCCTGTGTGTGCACATGTGAGGTGAATGAAGGAAATTCCCACTATAAGTACTGTGGAAAATGGTGCTCAGCTAATATCACAAACACTATTGAGTAAAACCACTTTCTTTTAAAAAAGTTATTTTGCAACTTACATTGTAAAAGCATTCCCAAAGACAGGGTGGTCTAAGAAGTAGAAAGGCTGACATGAATCAGAAACGCCAAGCCCAGGGTCCCTAGTTAGGTTCAGCAAGGTGAAGGTAGGCCCTTTCCTTGCACGATTCTTCCTGACACAGTGCATGTGGACCCCCTGGTGTGTGACAGGCCAGGGGAGAACAGAGTATTTATCTCCTGGCACACAGATTAAGAGGCTCCCTTACACAAACTCACCAGCAGTTTAGAGAAGTCTCTCACCTACATGGGACAGACAAGAAAGATAAGTGTCATTCTATTGATGTTAGGGCAAAAGCAGGGTTTTCACAGTGGTTAGGGGGAATGGATTGACTCATTCATTGGTTTCATAAACATGCATTCATTCATTCACTCTTCTGCTCATTCAGAACTGACTTCCCAGTTCCATCTTGATGCTCTCTCCTCTCCTCTAGACTTCACTTCCACTGTCTTCTCCTGCTTGGGCAACCACCATAGCTCCTAACTGATCTCCCCACATTTATTTTTGCCACCCCATGAGCTCTTCTGCACCTTTCTCTCAAAATGATAGCTTTGAAAGCCAAGCAGCCTGTGATTCGCAAGTTTATTGCCTTCGATGGCCCTTCTACACTTTGAAAGATTCCATCCAACTGGCCTTCAACAAGTGCTGTGAGCTGAACTGTGCCCCTTTCCCCCGATTCATATGTTGACGTCCTAACCCCCAGGATCTGAGGCTGTGACTGTATCTGAAAACAATGTCTTTAAAGAGACTTTAAAGAACCACCTTTAAAGAGGTGGTTAAACTACAATGAGGTCATTTGAGGGAATTCCCTGGTGGTCTAGTCATTAAGACTCCACACTTAAAATGCCTGGGTTCAATACCTGGTTGGGGAACTAATATTCCCACCTGTTGTGTGGGGTGGTAAAAAAAAATTAATAAATAAAAATATGAATAGAAAATGAGGTCACGTGAGTGTCCCTGGTCCATTATGACTGGTGTGTTTATAAGACAAGGACCTTTGAATACAGATGGATACAGAGGAAAGACCACGTGAAGACACAGAGGGAAGACAATGGCCACGTGCAGGCCAAGGAGAGACGTGCCAGAAGAAACCAACCCTGACACTCTCATCTCAGACTTCCAGCCTCCGGAATCCTGAGGAAATACATTCCTGCTGTTGACGCCTCCAGTCTGGGGTACTCTGTTACGCAGGCCCTGGTAAACTAACATGCAGAGAGTTTCCCAAACGTGCAGAGTTCTGACAAAGCAGAGCCTTCTTGGCTCCAAGAGAGTTCGCTGCTCCCTCTGCACACCTGAGTCCTTCTCAATCCCTAGGGCCAACCGTGTGTGTGTGTGCTTGGTCACTAAGTGTGTCCAGCTGGTTTGTGAGCCCATGGACTGTAGCCTGTCAGGCTCCTCTGTCCATGGGTGTTCTCCAGGCAAGGATACTGGAGCAGGTTGCCATAGCCTCCGCCAGGGGATCTTCCCGACGCAGGGATCGAACTTGTGTCTCTTAGGTTTCCTGTACTGGCAGGCAGGTTCTTCACCATGAGCACCACCTGAGATGACACCTTTTCAGAAATGCTTTCCTGCCCCTATCGAAAGCAGCTCCCTCCTCTCATTCATCTCTCAGGTACCTGTTCACTTCCTTTCTCCTGCTCTCCAGAATTATCAGCTAAGTCAAGCATCCTCGACACACTGTAAGCTCTATGAGTGCAGAAGCCACACCTCCTTTGTTTATTGCTGTGGTCCCGGGGCACAGTGGCTGGCTCCGAGTAGACCCTCAGCTGATTTGTCAAATGAATGAACGAATGCAACAGTGATTGAGCAGCTCTCACAACCTGTCCTTTATCTGACATGCAGAAGAAAGAGATGAACACGTCAGTCCTGGGCGCTCTCAGTGTGGGACATAAAATCCTACAGGTAAGACTGACATCAACCAGGTAAATAGGATAAAGTACAGTAAGGTCGGGCTTCCCTGGTGGCTCAGTTGGTAAAGAATCTGCCTGTAATGCAGGAGATCTGGGTTCAAACCCTGGGTGGGGAAGATCCTCTGGAGAAGGGAATGGCAACCCACTCCAATACTTTTGCCTGGAGAATCCCATGGACAGAAGAACCTGGAAGGCTACAGTCCATGGGGTCAAAAAGAGTTGGACATGACTGAAGCGTCTGAGCACAGCACACCATAGTAAGGTTGACATATGAGTAGCTCGCTCAGATTTTACAAACTCAGACATCTTTCTCATATGCCAGGCACTTTCTGCAGATGACTGGTGAAGAGGATATCTTACTGAGTAATTTCTGGTGAGCTCCAATGGAATGAAACATCATGACTTTTAATAAGCTGCTTTTTCACTGAGAAACAATTCAGCTTCAGATTGGTGGGCTTGCACTCAGGCGCCCCCCACTCTCCTAGCAGCAAACATGCAGATTCTGTTTCCCAGGAGAGTCCCTAACGGAGGCAGCATGAAGCAGAGGATCCATCATGCTCCAGCTGGAGCAGAGCTGAGCAGAGAGAAGGCCAGGGAGAATTTACTACCTCTAGAGGCAGATTGATTAGAAAGAACTGCCAGGCAATTTCCATTTGCATTTTTGCCCAGGTAGGATTGGGGAAAGGGAGATGGTTCTGAATGAGCACAGCCCCATCATTTTCTCCTAAAACTTGTTCCAATTTGTCTCCCTGCTCCCAGAAGTTACTACCTTGCATAATCCAGGGAGCTAGGTAATCAGCACTTTGAGTTACATCGGTTTTGCCTGTTCCCTTGATAAAATGGCAAAATTCGCCTGTGAAATTCTGGAGTTCATTATGGTGTCTGTTTCTCTCCCCTTAAATCAAGGCCATTTTATCAACCTTCGGTCGAACCAGGTTCCAGAAACAGCATCCTTCCTTCCTCTTGCTTTCAATTCTTCAAACTCGTTTGCTGATTTAAAAAGAAAAAAACCCAGGCAGTACCATCTCTGGGTGAGATTTTAGCTCAGACTTTGCCAACTGCTCACCAGAGGTGGACCTGAATTCCCACCACTCACCACCAAATGGAAAACGGTTGCCCAAGGGGCGGTTGTGGACTGTGAAGACGCTACAGTGTCGGGGACGCACATGGACACAAACTCTCACACAGGCAGACCTTAATTGAAACATAAAACAATTAGCTTTTACTACTTCTGAAATAACAGAGGGAAGCCCATTTATAGGATGACTGGGAAGAAACAGCCATACGCTGTTTCTTTTTTAATAACATTGAGTTGTGTTCACAGTTAAGCTTATTAAAACACGAGAGCGGAACAGAGTGGGACACCAGCATGCCAGTTCATTGATTATCTGGGAGCAGTCCCTGCTTCTTATTCTCTTCTCAAAAACAAAACAAAAGTCTTAAACTGGAGAGAAGACTTCCCGTCAGTGGGGGCTTGTGTTTCAGTCTGTCCCAAGGGCAGGTCATACAAGGTTGTTCACCAAGGGGCATTTGAGATCTGCAAGAGGAGAGTAAGGGTTCTGGCCCCTGTGTCAGCTGGTCTAGTGGGGAGGCAGTTTACAGATGGGTCTGCAGTCACACTGCCTGTCTGGTGGGGGTGCCCCCACGGGGCTCCAAACTCAAGGTGAGCCTTCAGCCAGGAAGCCTAATTCCACAGCAACTCTGCATCTGCCGGGTTTTCCTTTGTGTTCATAGGTGCTCGTGTGAGGTCTGGGGACCCTTATCGGGCTGTGAATGGGAAGATCTCTGCTCTCTCCTGGCACTTATCCACCGACAGCGTATCCAGGGGCCCTGCAGCTCCTCAGTGTGGCTTACAAAGCCCTCTAAGAAATGGCCTCCGTAATCTATCTTCCTTGCTAGCTACCCTCACCCGCAATTCACACCGAAGCACACACATCTGCTGTGCTGGTTCTACACGTCCATGCCTTTGCACACAGTTCCCCCTAAACTCAGCTATATCCCTCCTCTTCTGGTACATTCTACATTATCCTAACAGTTTCCACTTGGTTTAATCCTCCTTGGTAAAGCCCCTGACAGCGTTTCCTTGTCTCAAATTCCGGAAGTTCTATGCAGGTTCTTCTCTATAGCTATTATGGTTTCTGTCTTTTCACTCCTGAGTGACTTCACTTTCACTTTTCACTTTCATGCATTGGAGAAGGAAATGGCAACCCACTCCAGCATTCTTGCCTGGAGAATCCCAGGGACGGGGGAGCCTGGTGGGCTGCCGTCTATGGGGTCACACAGAGTCAGACACGACTGAATTGACTTAGCAGCAGCAGCAGCAGCAGCATATCTTAGCAGAGAAAGTCTCAGCTCAGGCCTCTGGCACATAGTAGGTGCCCAGCATTATCTGCTGAATGAAGTAGAAACCAGTGAGACACACTGGTGTGCCCTGCTGCGGGGAGGAGATGCTGGTGCAGGAGAAAGGAATCTTGTGGGTAGTTTCATTGTTTTTCTCATCCAGCCTGTAGAGTTCCATAGGGATATGACCACAGTGCAACATACAGTCTCCATTTTATTACCATTTGCCTATTTAAAATGATATGGATAAAAATATGAATCAGGTGAAAGAAGTTTTTATGAGTTAAAGCTCCCCTTAGCCAGAAACCAAAGATTTTACCTTGCTAACATCTGTCCATATGGACATGTGGCTTTGTATGACTGGTCAAAAGTCACAATCAGGAATTTTGCTTTTCTCATTTTTAAAATAATTGATTGAGTTTTCCCTTCTTCTAGTTCTTCAAAGTGTCCAAGCAGACACTTATATTTTCTTTTTCACAGTATCAGTAAATGTCCCATTGCTACATATTCTTCACACTTGCCTCCCAAAGAATGGGGAAATGTGTACAAGTGTAGCTATTCGGTGTCCAACTACCTAGGTTAAAATCTCAGCTCTATCACATTCCAGATCTGTGAAATTAATGAAACTATTTAACCTCTTGAAACTTCAGTTTCTTTTTTTCTGAAAAATGGTCGTAATAGTAGCATTTAATAAATATTATTAACATTTTAAATATTAATAAGAAACAGTCTAAGCATAATTCCTGGAACATAATAATAGATCAGTAAATGTTAACTGTCTTATCACTGCAGTTGTTATTGGTAGAATAAGATGGTAATTTAAAATAAAATTTTACATCTATCAACTATAAAATAGAATTAACCCCTAAATAATGTGTTTTTAATTGTCATTTTTGTTTCCAGGAGAATTAAAAAAAAGATAGTAATAGTTAAGATGTCTATATTTCTGAAAATAATTGAACAAATGTCTGGTAATCTGATTAGAGGTCTGTGCATATGCATGTAATTAGAGAGAAATTTACACTAATTTTTAACCACTGTGTGACTCCACTTACAAACATGTCTGAAGTTGAGAGTAACTGGGTAATTATGACATCAAATTACAGTTGATTGTTGGTTTAGTAGAATAGGAATGGTTCTATTAATAAACTGTTTTCTGATGATTCTATTAATAAAATTGTTTATTCTGTGGTGGCCAAGTCTTGGCCCTATTTGGGCTTTCGTTTTCTCACAGCTATATCAGGATGGTAGACCAGATGATCGGCAGAGCCAATTGTAGTCCTAAAAGTTATTTCTATTCCCCACACATCTGCCTTTGGCACATGAATGAATTTTCAATGAAGAGTCTTTTTGCTTTTGGTTGTTCCTCCTATTTTGTATACCTCAGTTGGCTCAGATGGTAAAGAATCCACCTGCAATGCAGGAGACTTGAGTTCAACCCCTGGGTTGGGCAGATTACCTGGGGGAGGGCATGGCAACCCACTCCAGAGTTCTTGCCTGGAGAATCCCCATGGCCTGGCAGGCTACTGTCCATGGGGTCGCAAAGAATCAGACATGACTGAGCAACTAAGGACACACATGTGAACAGAAATTATTAGAAGGAACTGTTATCATGAACATATTTGATATTCTACTGAGTTGCCATATTAAAGAAATATTTCGTAATATATAAAAGAGTGAGCCACTTTGGGGAATAATGTTTATGTCTCCTAACAAACTCCACTAGGTGTTATGGTGCCTTGGAGTTCCTGAGAAGATGTCTAAAGTACCCCATTGGGGTGGGCTTGATAACCCTGGAGGACACTTTTGTAAACTTTGAGTTTGTAAAAATGCGTCTTCCATACTCTAGAAAGATGCTTTACATGAGGGACTGCAAGAATTAACTCTTATTTTCACTTAGTCAACTCCTTTTTTAAGCTAAAGGAAAGGGAGTATCTTACTGCTTCTTCCCTTGAAGCTGAGGCAGAAACCTGGGCATACAGACACTGCTGGTTTGTTTCTCTGCAAAAATGCAGGGTATGCACAGTTCATAGATGGAATCCATACATTGGTCCCTCAGTCCGCCCCTTGCCAGGATTTATGTACCAGCCACCTGCCATGTAGACAACAGTGGGCCATTATGGTGCTAAAGTTAAGCCCCTCTCAGAGCCAAAGTAAAGAAAGGCAACTGTGTTTATTTTAAATACATAATCAATCATAACCTTGTGAATAGCCACTTTTCTATTAATGCCTTCATATATCATCTGAAGTCCTCTTGATTCTACATAATTCTCTTTTGTCTGGTTCCTTGTCTTACACTTCACTGTTCCATTCAAGGGGGTAATGCAGAACTGCTACTCAGAACAAGTATTTCCTCTATATTCACGCTTTAGGTCCAGTGTTAGCAAGAGAAACATTTTCTGTAAATAATGTAGAGGGGAATGACTCATAAATACTTCACTTAAAAGGGATTTGTGAGCAGGGAAAAGATCAAATGACTTTTGAGGACTGAGTCTCAGGGTTTAAATGCTAACTTGGCCATCTAGTATCTGCGTGAGCACAGGCTAATCATTACGTTTCTGAACCACAGTTTCCTCAGCTGTAAAACAGGAGCCTCATAGGGCTGCGCATAGCTCTACATGCAGCCAAGAAGTTGGCTACATCACGGTTCGTGAGCATGATGCCCAGAGGAGAATCTGTGGATGTTATTTCCCATTTGTGCATGCTCAATCATTTAGTCACGTCCAACTCTTTGTGATCCCCCAGACTGTAGCCTGCCAGGCTCCTCCGTCCATGGGATTTCCCAGGCAAGAATACTGGAGTGAGAGTGAGTTGCCATTTTATTCTCTAGGGGATCTTCCTGACCCAGGGATCTAACCCGCGTCTCCTGCACTGGCAGGGGATTCTTTACTGCTGAACCACCTGGAAAGCCCCATTCTGTTATTGTTGTTCAGCTGCTAAGTTGTGTCCGACTCTTTGACACCCCATGGACTGAAGGATGCCAGGCTCCTCTGTCCGTGTAATTCTCCAGGCAAGAATACTGGAGTGGGTTGCCAGTCCCTTCTCCAGGGGATCTTCCCGACCCAGAGATCGAACCTGGGATTCCTGCATTGCAGGCAGATTCTTTACTGTCTGAGCCAGCAGGGAAGCTCTGATGATGTTGTTAATATCTTACTATTATTCAAATTCCTACACTCTTAAAGAAAGGAGGAAAGACTCTGACACTTATTGAATTTATACTATGCACCAGATATTGGATATTTATGTCAAGCTCATAACATTTCGACCTCATAGCACATAGTACACAACCACGTACCAAACAGGCTATCAGCAAATATCTGTCAAAAGAATGAAGACATAAATGAATGACCCTCTAAAATGTATTATTGTCCACATGTACAAATGAGAAAAGGCAGTTTATGAAAAAGTGGCCTTTGCCAGTGATCTTAACAAATATGCCCACAATTTTATAACATCCTTGAGGATGAGTTTTAATCAGCAATAATCAGAAAGTCAAGTTTTATTTCTTCTTAGTGGAGAATTTTGAGCTGCAAAATCAGCAGTTTAGAGAATCCTGCTGTTTATCAAATGTTAGAATGCCAGCCATCAGCAGACAGGACAACTGTACTAATGAAAACGTATGGCTTTTATTCTTAGGTCAATTTACACAATGCAACTGGAATTAAGCCGCAACAACTACAAGCCTTGTACAAAACACTAGGATAATTTTTAATGTTACAATTACCATAAACCTTCAATATCCTGTATTTACAAATAGGTCATGGAGAAAGAAAGTTTCTAGCAGGTGTAATGTTAATACCCTTTTATAAGTAACTTAAAAAGGCACCTAGACCAGATGCTAAACCAAATAAAATTCATGAGTTCATTTTCTACTTCCCATAACTAGGAGGGATTTTCTATGAACTCCTGTTGGTCTTCTCCATAAGTCAGAAGAACAGGGTCTCCCACCCTTTACAGTGTTGTCTTCAGAACAGTCTCTATCCTTAGGAATCTACTCCAATGATGATTTCCAGAATTACCCTCAAACAAACTTCAGCTTAGAACTGCCTAGCCCTGTGAACTGAAGTGAAGTGAAGTGGAGTCGCTCAGTCATGTCCGACTCTTTGCGATCCCGTGGACTGCAGCCTACCAGGCTTCTCCGGCCATGGGATTCTCCAGGCAAGAGTACTGGAGTGGGTTACCATTTCCTTCTCCATAGTGAGATTAAAAACAGATGCAAAGACTGTGGAATTTACCATCCTTCCCCCGCCCCAAGTTTAGCAAACAGGGGAACACTCGCAGCACTGGACGTTACGGGGCTGCTGAGGCGGGAGCCTGTTGGCTTATCCCCAAACCATTTTCTTTTTTCATAAGTAGTTAACTTTGCTTATTGTTGTTGTTTAGTCTCTAAGTCCTGTACAACACTTTTGTGACCCCATGGACTGCAGCCTGCTAGGCTCCTCTGTCCAAGGGATTTCCCAGGCAAGAATACTGGAGTGGGTTGCCATTCCCTTCTCCAGGGGATCTTCCGGACCCAGGGATTGAACCTGGATCACCTGCACTGCAGGTGGATTCTTTATCGTCTGAGCCACTGGGGAAGCTCAACTTTGTATACACCATGGGGTTAAAAAATAGAGAAAGCAGAAGGCAGCTCATGATGAAAAATGGATTTTCATTTTTTTTTTTCCTATTGAAAGCCTGTGTAGCAATTTGGGCACTACTAGATTGAAAACTTGACAGTGAATTGGAGAAAAGTGGTTTTTGTGGGCTGTCTATTAATTTACTGAGTTGTACAAATGTGTAGCCTCTAATTGGGATGTTGAGTGCCTTTCAAAGGTCAGTGTTAAAGTCAAGAATAAAAGTCCAGTGACTCTCATCTTGCTGAATTCTGCCAGGTTGAGTAATCTACCAACAAGTTTTAATTTTTCTTGGATATCCCAAAAAGGCACTTTGGACATTCAATTGTTGTCTTCAGTCACTAAGCCAGGAATTCTTAGCAGCAAATTAAAGGGAACTGAGCTTTTTGGGTGTGTGTGGAATGTGTGAGTGGGGGTTGAGGGGAGTCCACTGCTTATATTTTCTCATTTCTTTTTTCTGTGAATATTCATGAGTACACTTAATATATCCCCTGCTCTGGAATTAAACACTGGAAATACAGTACTAAATAAGAAAAATATGTTGCCTTTTTGAAAGTGTTTATGGTCTATTTGGGAATGTGGACCATCCAAACAAGTCAACATGAGTATTCATAGCTATGACCAACCTAGACAGCATATTAAAAAGCAGAGACATGACTTTGCCGACAAAGGTCAGTCTAGTCAAAGCTATGGTTTTTCCAGTAGTCATGTATGGATGTGAGAGTTGGACCATAAAGAAAGCTGAGTACCGAAGAAGTGATGCTTTTGAACTGTGGTGTTGGAGAAGACTCTTGAGAGTCCCTTGGACTTCAAGGAGATCAAACCAGTCAATCCTCAAGGAAATCAGTCCTGAATATTCATTTTAAGGACTGATGCTGAGGCTGAAGCTCCAATATTTTGGCCAACTGATGCGAAGAACTGACTCACTGGAAAAGACCCTGATGCTGGGAAAGACTGAAGGCGGGATGTGACGGGGACGACAGAGGATGAGATGGTAGATGGCATCACTGACTCAATAGGCATGAGTCTGAGCAAGCTCTGGGAGCTGGTGATGGACAGGCACGTCTGGCATGCTGCAGTCCATGGGGTCTCGAAGAGTCAGGCATGACTGAGTGACTGAACTTAACTGAGTAGTGTAGTGAAAGTTGATCAGTCGTGTCCAACTCTTTGCAACCCCATGGACTGTAGCCCACCAGGCTCATCTGTTTGTGGAATTCTCCAGGCAAGAATACTGGATTGGATCACTATGCCCTGCTCCAGGGGATCTCCCTGACCCAGGAATCAAACCTGGGTCTCCTGCATTGCAGGTAGATTCTTTATCATTTGAGCCACCAGGGAAGCCCTGAGTAAAGTAATTATAGACTATAATTATGATTTGTCCTTTGTAGTTCATCAAATACCTACTAAACTACTTGTCATTTCTCGATTTTAAAATTTCACTTTGAATTGACCTAAGCATTCATGAGAAGACCCCATGTGGAGAAAGGTGAGAGCCTGTGACGACTCTCACAGACAAAGATCCAGAGCGGAATGCTGATGGTGTGAAGGTGCTGATGAAGGGGTGCTAAGGGAATTAAAGGCACTTCCTGGGAGAAATGGCATTGAGTTGGTCTTGAAAGCTAGTGCAGGGATGTGTGAGCAGAAAGTGAGGGTGAGGAGGCAACTGCAGGAAGAGGAGGTGCCTTTGGCAGAGGCATGGTGTAAGAAAAAAAGAGTATGAAGCATTATGAAATGAGGAGAAATTTGGAATGACAGTATCACCTTGCATGGGAGAATGATAATGGGGTGAGATAAGTCTGAATTGGTGAGTTAGAGGCATTTGACAAAAAACTTCAGAATGCATACTTTATAGTCTGGGTAATGGGGAGTCCAAAAGTTCCATAAGCAGCCAAGGACTTCACTGTCCAGACAGAGAGTAGTTTGGTCAGCTGCAGCTTTCAAATGAGGGTGGTGATTAGAGGATGATATCAATAATTGTCATGATTTGGCCCTAGTTGACTCTGTAGCTTCTTTCCTCACCATTGTCCCCCTGGATTCCAAGTACAAAAAAATTCCAAGATTTCTTTAACTGCACTATTTTTGGTTTCTGGATCTTCGAACATTGTGGAGCATGTGGGTGTCATACTCTCTCCTCCCTGGCTATCCGGCTTTTCACGCATCCTTCAGGTTTCAGCCCGGATACGAGTTCCTCCAAAAAGTATTATTTGATTCAGCAAATGTGAGTTAGGCCCTGCTCTGGGTTCCTCCAGTTCTCGGTTCTTCTTTAATGCAGCTATGTGTCACATTTATGTCACTGCTTGGTTATTTATCCACAGTCTACCTCCCCTCCCCCTCAGCATCTACATATATAAGTGGTCTGTGAGCTCATATGGACAGGAACTCAGGGAATAAATTAATGAAGCATTCAAGCTCGCTTATGTTCCCATGGTTTCAACGGCTTTAAAAGGCTTAATTTTTAAAAATTACTTATATATTTACTGGAATACAATCCACGAAAGTCCTTGTTAAGGTAGACACATTATGAAATGTAGTCGTGCGGCTGCCTTTTAATCCATGTCCCCAGCTTTCTGATCCCAAAACNGGAACTAGGAATGCTCCCCTGAGAAACGGGAGACTCTAGGGGCAGACAGCAAACAAAGCTGAAATGTTATGGTAAAGCTGAGAGAAGTTACTGGGTGGGGGGGGGGCGGTGGGAGGGGAATATATATATATAGATAGATAGATAGATATAAGCGGGCTTCCCTCGTGGCTCAGAGGTTAAAGCGTCTGCCTCCAATGCGGGAGACCCGGGTTCCATCCCTGGGTCAGGAAGATCCCTTGGAGAAGGAAATGGTAATCCACTCCAGTATTCTTGCCTGGAGAATCCCATGGATGGAGAAGCCTAGTAGGTTACAGTCCACGGGGTCGCAAAGAGTCGGACAGGACTGAGCAACTTCACCTTACCCTCACCTTAGACAGATATAAAGAATGCCCAACTCAGCATCAGGTAAAAACAGATGGGGAGATGAGGGGTTTAAGAGTACATCTATGATCTGTTGTTTTGGACATCTGCCCTTCATCAGCTATTTACAGACCATATGCTTTGTATCTGGTCCTATACTAGATGATGGGGCTTCCCAGGTGGCACAGTGGGAAAGAATCCGCCTGCTAATGCAGGAGACACAAGAGACCCGGGCTTGATCCCTGTCTTGGGAAGATGCCCTGGAGAAGGGAATGGCAACCCACTCCAGTATTCTTGCCTGGAGAATCCCATGGACAGAGGAGCCTGGTGGGCTACAGTCCATGGGGTCGAGGAGAGTGGGACACAACTGAGCGACTGAGCGCAGCACAACACCTCCACTGGAGGATGAGGCTATGGCAGTGAACAGAAAAGACTCTCACCCCCTGACTGGCGTTTATATTCCAACATCGGTGCTCAGAGAGGCAGAATGCAGTTGGGGTTTAGCTAGTTTCAAGCCTTGGTTTAGCGCTGGCCATGTGCCTTAGGGCAAATCACTTGATCTCTGTGAATCTGTTTTTTTTTTTTTTTTCTTTTTTCATCTGCGAAGTGGGAGTGGAATGATATGAGGCATGAGCCACGCATGCAGCAGGCACTGCGCTGTCAGAAGCTATGCTCCCAGTACGTGGAAGCTCACAGATGTGTCTTTGGGTTCCCAAGGGTGGCTCAGCCTCTGGAGTAAAGCAGACACTTATGCTCGAGGGCCGATTGTCTTAACATTCTTTGATGGTACATTAGCATACGGTGCTGTCAGTTAAGACCTTCCTATTCCCCATTTGTCATCATAAGAGGAAACTCAACTCCTGGTCACCAAGGTATATTTGGGACCCAAAAGCACCCAGAAAATCCTTCACCGCTTATGAAAACTGATAAACATTATCGGACAAGCATTTAACTGAGTCATTTTTATTTATTATTTTTTTTTCCGACTGTTGCTGCTTTTATTGAAGATAGTTTTGGAAATCCCGGCCATGACAATCAGAGAAGTAAAATAATACAAATTGGAAAAGAAAGTAAAACTGTCACTGTCTGCAGATGACATGGTACTATACATAGATAATCCATAAGTATGCTGCCAGAAAGCTAGCAGAACTAGTCAGTGAAATTGTTAAATTTGCAAGATGCCAATTTAATACCCAGAAATCTATGACATTCCTATACACTAACAATGAAAGATCAGAAAGAGAAATTAAGGAAACCATCCCATTCACCATTGCAACAAAAATAATAAGATACCTAGGCATAACCCAAACTAAGGAGGCCAAAAAAAAAAAAAAGTACTCAGAAAACTATAAGATACTGATGAAAGAAATCAATGTTCATGGACTGGAATAATCAACATTGTAAAAATGACCATAGGACCCATAACAATATACAGATTCAATACATCCCATATCAAATCACTAAGGAAATTTTTCACAGAATTAGAATAAAAAAATTTTATAATTTGTATGGAAACACAAAAGCCCTTGAATACCCAAAGCAATCTTGAGGGAAAAAAAAAAATGTAGATGGAGGAATCACACTTCTCTGCCTTCAGACTATACTACAAAGCCACAGCCATCAAGACAATATGGCACTGGCACAAAAACAGGAATATAGATCAGTGTGACAGGAAAGAAAACCTAATGCTAAACCCACTTATCCATGATTACCAAATTTATGATAAAGGAGGCAAGGATATGCTGGAAAAACTGAACAGCCATGTGTAAAGAATAAAATTAGAAAACTCTCTAACACAAAAATAAAATGCATAAATGACCTAAATGTAAAGCTAGTCACTACAAAACTCTAAGAGGAAAACACAGGCAGAACACCCTCCAACATAAATCCCAGCGAGATCTTTTTTGACCCAATTCTTCGAGTAATGAAAATAAAAACAAAAATAAACAAATGGGACCCAATCAAACTAAAAAGCGTTTGCACAGCAAACAAAACCATAAACAGGACAAAAAGACAACCTTTAAAATGGGAGAAAATGTTTACAAATGAAGCAACTGACAACGGATTAATATCCAAAACATACAAATAGCTCATGCAGCTTCAATATCTAAAAACAAATAACCCAATGAAAAAAATGAGAGGAAGGATTAAATAGATATTTCTCCAAAGACATAGAAATGACCAAAAAACACAAGAAAAAGTGCTCAACATCAAACTATAATCCAAAAAGATACACACACCCCAATGTTCATTAAAGCACCATTTACAATAGTCAGGACACAGAAGCAACCTAAAGGCCCCTCATTAGAAGGATGGATAAAGTAGTTGGGGTACATATATACAATGGAAAAGTATTCAGCCATACAAAGGAATAAAATTGTGATATTTGCAGAGATGTGAACAGATCTAGAGACAGAGTGAAGTAAGTCAGAAAGAGGAAAAGAAAAATGATATAGATGAACTTATTTGCAAAGAGAAATAGAGCCACAGATAAAGAGAATGGACATACGGTTATAAAAGGGAGATAGGTGAAGTGGGATGAATTGGGAGATTGATACTGATATATGTATGTATACTATTGATGCCATGTATGAAGTAGATAACTTATGAGAACCTACTGTATTGCTCAGGGAACCCTACTCACTGATCTATCATGACCTAAATGGGAAAGAAATCCAAAAAGGAGAAGGTATATGTGTGTGTGTGTGTGTATGTGTGTGTGTGTGTGTGTGTGTGTCTGTATATATATATCTGATTCACCTTACTTTACAGCAGAAATTAACTCAACATTGTAAACAATTGTACTACTATAAATATNATATCTGATTCACCTTACTTTACAGCAGAAGTTAACTCAACATTGTAAACAATTGTACTCCTATAAATATTAATTTTAAAAAGAAGAAACATATGTGAACAAATTAAAAGCCACTGCAGCAATGTAAAAGCCAAAACAAAACGAAGGGAGAAAGAAGTACCCATGGAACGTTTTGCTACTTGTTTTTATACAATAAAACACCCTAGAATTTAACAGCTTAAAAGTGTTAACAGTAGAGCCATCATGTGTTCCAGCAATCCAAGAAATGTGGTCGCTGTATCAAAGGGATATGTAAATCCTGTGTTCCTTGTAGCATTATTCACGAGTCAGGACATGGAAATTGCCTGTGTCTGTTGATAGACAAATGGATAAGAAATGTGATATAGACAAGTATATATTAATAAATATATAGCTATTTATATATGTGCACATATTTGGAATATTATTAAGTCATAAAAGAAGTTGTTGTTGTTCAGTTACTCAGTCGCATCTGACTCTTTGCGACCCCATGGATGGCAGCACACCAGGCATCCATGTTCATCACAATCTCCAGAAGCTTGTTCAAAATCATGTCCATTGAGTAGGTGATGCCAAACAACCACCTCTTCCTCTGTTGTCCCCTTCACCTCTTGCCTTCAATCTTTCCAAGCAACACTGTCTTTTCTAATGAGTCAGCTCTTCACATCAGGTGGCCAATATTGGAGCTTTAGTTTCAGCATCAGTCCTTCCAATGAATATTCAGGGTTCATTTCCTTTAGGATTGATTGGTTTGATCTCCTGGCAGTCCAAGGGATTGCTCAGAAAATTCTTTGGTGCTCAGTCTTCCTTATGGTCCAACTCTCATCCATACATGACTACTGGAAAGACTATATGGACATTTATCAGCAAAATAATGTCTCTGCTTTTTAATATTCTGTCTAGTTTAGGCATAGCTTTTCTTCCAAGGAACAAGTGTCTTTTAATTTCATGGCTGCAGTCACCATCTGCAGTGATTTTGGAGCCCAAGAAAATAAAGTCTATCACCGTTTCCATTGTTTCCCCATCTATTTGCCATGAAATGATCTTCATTTTCTGAATGTTTTTAAGCCATCTTTTTCACTATCCTCTTTCACCTTCATCAAGAGGCTCTTTAGTGTCTCTTCACTTTCTGCCATAAGGATGTTGTCATCTGCGTATGCGAGGTTATTGATATTTCTCCCATCAATCTTGATTCCAGCTTGTGCTTCATCCAGCCTGGCATTTAGCATGATGTACTCTGCATATAAGTTAAATAAGCAGGGTGACAATATACAGCCTTGAGTTACTCCTTCCCAATTTGGAACCAGTCTGTTCCATGTCCAGTTCTAACTGTTGCTTCTTGACTTGCATGCAGGTTTCTCAGAAGGCAGGTAAGGTGGTCTGGTACTCCATCTCTTGAAGAATTTTCCACAGTTTGTTGTGATCCACACATTCAAAGGTTTTAGTGTATCAGTCAATGAGTCAGATGTTTTTCTGGAATTCTCTTGCTTTTTCTATGATCCAACAAATGTTGGCAATTTGATCTATGGCTCCTCTGCCTTTTCTAAATCCTTCTTGAACACCTTGAAGTTCTCAGTTCATGTACTGTTGAAGCCTAGCTTGGAGAATTTTGAGCATTGCTTTGCTATCATGTGAAATGAGTGCAATTGTGTGGTAGTATGAACATTCTTTGGCACTACCTTTCGTTGGGATACAAATGAAAACTGACCTTTTTCAGTCCTGTGGCCACTGTTGCGTTTTCTAAATTTGCTGGCATATTGGAGGGCAGCACTTTTGCAGTATCATCTTTTAGGATTTGAAATAGCTCAGCTCGAATTTCTTTAACTCCACTAGCCTTGTTCATAGTGGTGCTTCCTAAGGCCCAGTTGACTTCGCATTCCAGGATGTCTGGCTCTAGGTGAGTGATCATACCATCATGGTTGTCTGGGTCATGAAGCATTCTTTTGTATAGTTTTTCAGTGTATTCTTGCCACCTCTTCTTAATAGCTTGTGCTTCTCTTACATCCATACTATTTCTGTACTTTATAGTACCCATCTTTGCATGAAATGTTCCCTTGGTATCTCTAATTTTCTTGCAGAGATCTCTAGTCTTTCCCATTCTATTGATTTCCTCTATTTCTTTGCGTTCATCACTTAGGAAGGCTTTCTTATCTCGCTTTGCTATGCTTTGCATTCACATGTTAATATCTTCCCCTTTCTCCTTTGCCTTCCATGTCTCTTCTTTCCTCAGCTATTTTGTAAGGCCTCCTCAGACACCTATTTTGCCTTTTTGCATTTCTGTTTTTTTGGGATGGTTTTGATCACCACCTCCTGTACAATGCTATGAATCTCTGTCCATAGTTCTTCAGGCATTCTGTGTATCAGATCTAATCCCTTGAATCTATTTGTCACTTTCATTTTATAATTGTAAGGGATACGCTTTAGGTCATACCCACTCCAGTGTTCTTGCCTGGAGAATCCCAGGGTCGGGGGATGCAGTCTATGGGGTCGCACAGAGTTGGACACGACTGAAGTGACTTAGCAGAAGCAGCAGCAGCATACCTGAATGGCCTATGGCTTTCCCTACTTTTTTCATGATAAGTCTGAATTTGGAAATAAGGAGTTCATGATGTGAGCCACAGTCAGCTCCTGGTCTCATTTCTGCTGAGTGTATAGAGCTTCTTCACCTTTGCTTGCAAAGAATATAACCAGTCTGATTTTGATATCGATCATCTGGTGCTGTCCATGTATAGAGTTGTTTTTTGTGGTGTTGGAAGAGTGTGCTTGCTATGACGAGTGAGTTCTCTTGGCAAATCTCTGTTAGCCTTTGCCCTGCTTCATTTTGTACTCCAACACCAAACTTGCCTGTTACTCCAGGTATCTCTTGATGTCCTACTTTTGCATTCCAGTCCCCTATGATGAAAATTATACTTTTTTTGGTGTTAGTTCTAGAAAGTCTTATAGGTCTTCATAGAATCATTCATCTTCCATTTCTTCAGCATTAGTGGTTGGTGTATAGCTTGGATTACTGTGATATTGAATGGGCTGCTGTGGAAACAGAGATGTTTCTGTCATTTTTGAGATTGCACCCAAGTACTGCATTTCAGACTCTTTTATTGACTATGAGAGCTACTCCATTTCTTCTAAGTGATTCTTTCCCACAGTAGTTGATATAATGGTCATCTGAATTAAATTCACCCATTCTGCTCATTTTATTTCACTGGTTCTTAAAATGTCAATGTTCACTCTTGCCATCTCCTGTTTGATCACTTCCAATTTATCTTGATTCGTGGACCTAACATTCCAAGTTCTTATGCAATATTGTTCTTTACAGAATCAGACTTTACTTTCACCACCAGACACATCCACAACTGGTTGTTGTTTTCACTTTGGTGAAGCCTCTTCATTCTTTCTGGAGTTATTTCTCTGCTCTTCTCCAGTAGCATATTGGAAGTATTTTAAAAAAGAAGTAAATCCACTTGGGGACAGAACTTGGGTGTCTTTCTGCCTCGATTGGTCACTTCACTTCCTGGAGCTTAAGAAGCTCGCTCTGCAGAACTGCGATTCTCACCTGTGCGCCCAAGACCCTTCTGGGGTCTCCTGAGTCATTTTTAGTAGTTGATGTTAATCTTAGTAGCAGCCAAGTACCTTGTCTTCCTTATGGTAAATATGTTCCCACCCTTTGGGACTCAAGGGGAGAGAACGTCTATAGGGCATGTGGGCCAGAACTGAATAAAGCAAAGTTCTGGGTCTGTAAATAGCAGATCAATGGGAATGAATTCTCTTTGAGAAATTTCTTGAGAAAACATGATCCTACCCATTTTTTACTTGGCTTCCTGTTTTTCCAGTATCAATCATTCACCCTTCAGTGAAGATATTAAGGGATTCATAAACGCTGAGATGCCTATGGGGTTACAGTTGTTTATTGACTTAAGGTTATTTCCTCTAGTCAATGTTTTTTGCTGTTTTTATATGAAAAATGTATCACAAACTGATAATGTCCATCATGGTAACATCAGCATAGGATGCTGGGAGGCCCATTGTTGGCTCCTGGCACTATTCTTTCTCCCCAGCTCCTGTTTCTTTGGCATTCTGTCCCTTTAACAATACGACAACAGGAACTGGAAAAGTGATTCCTGCTTCTGATACAGGCAGATCCATTCTGATCTGATGGTACCAGTTTGAGTATAGAATCAGCATTACAAGCTGTCCTGACTGAATTGCTGAACTTACAGTTGTATTATTTTATGTATATATTATAAACCTTCATCCATATGTGGTCTTTATTGTAAATGTTTCTTTGGGAATTTTCAAATTGAAAGAATTAACTACTCAACTCAAGATTAGATTCTATCCTGTACATTTTAAAACATTTTTTTATCAATTAAACTATTTAATGTTGTTTTGACGACATCCTATGGGTATGAGTGAGTGTTAGTTGCTCAGTTGTGTCTGACTCTTTGCGAACCCCTGGACTGTAGCTGGTCAGGCTCCTCTGGCCTCTGTCCATGGGATTCTCCAGGCCAGAATACTGGAGTGGGTCACCATTTCCTTCTCCAGGGGATCTTCCTGACCCAGGAATTGAACCTGGGTGTCCCGTATCGCAGGCAGATTCTTTACCATCGAAGCCACCAGGAAAGCTCTACCACGTTTGTAGCAGATATTAAAACACAGCAGTCCAACACAGGCAGATAATATTATGGCTACTTTCTAGTGAGAAATAGGAAACTCAGGCACTGTCACCAAATGCATGGTGAACAGATCCAGTCCAAGCCAACCTGGAACTCCTTTTAATCCAAGCCAATCCAAGACAAGGCACCTCTTGTCTTTTGTTTCAAGTTTCTGCATGTGGATAACTTGAAGGTGTCATCAGTCTCTTCTGGTGCTGTGGGTTTCTAATCAGTTCTGAGTCAATGTCGGGATGGTGTTGATCTGTTTCAGAAGCTGAGAGCTTGAGCCAGCTGGAGTCCCCGTGGCAATGAATGATGGGACCAACCTTGGAACTTGCCATTAATAAACTGAGCTGTTCATGTTTCTCTGTGGCACAGCCTGACATTTAGACTGAAGGTTTGTAATTCCAATAAGCAGCTCAGGATGTGGTGTGTGTATGTGTGTTTGTCACACAATTAAAAGCTAAACTGAGGAGGCTAAGGCTTTCATTAAAAGCCATCCACTTTTATTTATTTAGTGTTTCAGGGACCTGGAGAGAGTAAAAATCAGGAATAGGCCTCCAGAGAACAGTTTTTTACGCACTAGCCGGTGATACCGGCCTAACTGTTGGACTGCAGACAACCTGATTGGTAGGTTTTTTAAAAAATGAACCAAAGAATGTGGTCTTTTGAAGAAATCAGACATGCGATTATTTTCCCCGACTACAAAAAGACCTATGAGATCTCCCAGCCCCTTCTTTGATTAATACTGCTTGCGGTGGTTGCACACTGCTCAGCTTGGCATTGCATTTATCAAAATTTGCCAGAGCAGACAGGCATCACTGCATGAGAAGGATGACTATAATGGGTCCCTGTGCTCTGCTGGGAGTAGGTGAGTCCCATGAATGCAAG
This sequence comes from Redunca redunca, assembly GCA_006410935.1. NCBI lineage: Eukaryota > Metazoa > Chordata > Mammalia > Artiodactyla > Bovidae > Redunca > Redunca redunca. The sequence goes on along the minus strand of SJYQ01004755.1, from coordinate 1,504,110 downwards.
AGGTGGGCAAGTCAGGATGAGTTTGTGTCCTGGGCTCTTGTACTTTCTTCCCAAACTGTAATGGTCCCATATGCAGCTCTTAAGATGAAGGTTTGGGGAGTTCCCTGGTGGTCTAGTGGAGCTGAGACTCTGTGCTCCCAATGAAAGGGACCAGGGAATGATCCCTGGTCTGGGAACTAGATCCTACATGCCACAACAAAAGATTCCCCCACATGCCACATGCCACAGCTAAGACCTGGCATGGCCAAATAAAAAGAAATCAAACTGGTAAAAAAAAAAAAAAATAAGGATGAAGATTTCACCCTCGTCTTCCACATCTACGTGGCAGATGTTCCTCAGGGACCCCAGTCTCTTATCCTTTGCCCCCTGGCTCCTGCCAAAGGCTGGAAGAGAGAGGCTTCAGGAGGTGCCACCTGGACCATCTGTTTCTAGACGCTGGCCCAAACTATCTGCTGGTGATTCATTTGGACAGTGACATTTAAAAATCATACACATTCCTGAGCACTATCCCCAGTGTTTCTGTTTCAGTGTATTAAATGGTGGATCCCAAACCTTTTTGACACCAGGGACCAGTTTTACAGAAGACAATTTTTCCGCAGACCCAGGTGGGGTGATAGATTCACGATGATTCAAATACATTACGTTCATTGTGCTAAGGATAACCTATATTTGCAGCCACTCCATAGTGCTAGCCTCATTATCTCAGCTTCAGCTCAGATCAGCAGCCATTAGATTCTCATAAGGAGTGTGCAACCTAGATCCCCCGCATGTGCAGTTCATAGTAGGGTTCACACTCCTATGAGAATCTAGCGCCATGGCTGATCTGACAGGAGGTGGAGCTCAGGCAGTAATGCCAGTGATGGGGAGCAGTTGTAAATATGGATGAAGTTTCATTTTCTCTCCTGTTGCTCACTACCTGCTGTGTGGCCTGGTTCCTAACAGGCCATGGACCACTACTGCTTCATGGCCTATATGTTGGGGACCCTGGTATTAAAACACACTCATGCACGCGTGCACACACACACACACACACACACGATTCTGATGTTGAATCGGTTTTGTGAAACACTGATTTTTTTAATGCCATGCTGACCTTGACTTTCCATGCCCAACCTTTGTCTACATAGACCCTGAGCTCAAGGGGCATTCCCTGGAAACTTGAACATGAGAGAGGTCTTCGAGGTCCTCTTCTTACAAACCTGAAATATATCATCCTATTCCTCACAGAGTTGCCAAAGCTGAACTGGATGGCAGCCAAATCCTCTAACTTTAACTGAAGGTTGTGCTAAAAGCTCAAAGAATGAATTCAACTTTGGCGTTTGTAGTAAAATTTTGGCAGATAATACTCCATGGCCCTTTCAAAATGGCCCAGAAAAGAAGTTTCACTCAGAAATCAAGGTTCTCTTTGACTCAGTTACAGAACCAGGAGGATTTCTCATGTCATAGGAAAGGCATCGTATTTCCTTCTTTATCTTGGATGCCAGGGAGCTCATAGCCCTAGCATATAGTGACTCACAGAAACACTTTAGCCTTATTACTGCTATATCTGTTTCTTTCTTACCCAATTATTCTCCTTTTAAAATCCCTACACTGTCTGTCATTCTAATAAAACTTTGAAAATATTTTGAGAAAAAAACATTAAAATTGAGGATTTAGAGAGCACAATATGACACCTGTGGGAAGAAGAGTGCAGGGTTTTGAAGTCCCCACTGGAGGCAAACACAGAAAATGAGATGGCAACATCCCTTCTTCCTTCCTTTGTCTGTTGCAAAATTTCCCTGCCTTAAACTCTTTCTTGTGCCCTTCAAGAAAATCGCTGTGCTATTGGACAAGTCTTTCTCCACACCCAGGCCACATCATAGATCTTCTTAGACTGTGAATATTATTCATCAGCATGAGCTACGTTTTTAATATTTCCAGGTTCACATGCATAAAACTTTAAAATTATATAGGTCTATAGATTTCTCTTATTACTTTTTATATTCAAATCCATTAATATGAAAAATTTCAAAGCCATTTTAGATTGGAAGTAATTCAGCCAGATACGATTTGAATATGAAGTCTGATTTTAGTTGGTTTAGAAATAGTGAGAGGGTGTTGCATATGGCTGCCCCTCTTTCAAGAGCCTGACTAAACTCAAAACCATAAAGTTCACCTTCCACAGAATTGCCTCTCTCTCTGAATCCAAAGTGCTCGCATAGGCCAGAGCTAGGCATGAGGGACAAAGCTTTCCTGACCTTTCCCCAAATAACCTTGCAACACACACACACACACACACACACACACACACACACACACACACTCACACACATAGAGGAATGAATAAAAGAAAAGAAAAGAACAACAAGCTAAAAATAATCTCTGGAAGTGAAATTTCTGATTTTTAAAAGGAAGAACTTAGGAAGCATTTTTCACAGGCCTTAAACATGTCCAAATCTGTATACCTAGTTATTCTATTTATAGAAATTAATTCCACTAACTTACTGGAGATATTCCAAAAAGAGAGGGGAAAAAAAAGACTATGTTCAAACATCTCACTGTAATGATATTTATAGCATTAAAAGTTAGAAAAAAACCCAGTATCAGTGGAGTAGGAGTGATTACAAAATTTAACATATGTCCATTAATGGATGCTTAATGACAACAGTTTCACTAACTAGCATAGAGGTGTCATGAGTGAGCAATTTCTCATTCAGTTTAATAGTCATTAATATTATATTAATATTGTTTTGGCAGGGAAGGGCATTTTAATTTAAATAATTTGCTTCTGGAAGCAAAAGTGGAAGTGTATCCACAGAAAAGAAATTTAGATTCTCTAATTGTATTAATGGAGAAGGCAATGGCATCCCGCTCCGGTACTCTCGCCTGGAAAATCCCATGGACAGAGCAGCATTTGAGGAGATCATTTCATTGTTTCTCAATGGCTTCAACTTGGCATGAGGAGAGCGGAATGAGTATTCCTTAATCACTTCTTATCCACAATTTATTAAAATGTTTTGGGATAAAGTCATCATAAAATGTTTCAAACTATGTTTCTTTGTTGTCACTAGCTTGAGGGGGAAAGCGGGATTCCAGCAAATTTTAAAATATGGTTTAATTTTCTAGGTGCACTAACCCCATTTTGTAGTAGGGCCAGGGTGTTCCAAACCTTCCCTAAAACTTTCCTGGCGCTCTTTAAATGAGAGGTGCTCACACTTGTGGGCTCCAATGAGTCATTCATTGACTCAACATACAGTCTCCCAATGCCTTGGCTTCTGTGGCCTGGGAGGAACTTGTACCCCTGCTGCTGCCCAGTGAAGACCCCCCCACCCGGGATGGGTGGTTCTGAGGCTTCTGGTACCAGGGCACAGTGGTCCAAGTCTGCTGAAGCCACACACTCTGAATCCGCTCAATGCCTCACAGAGACATGGGAAGTCAGTGCTTTAGACTTAAGTAAACTATTTTTGGGGAAAGAATAACATATATACAGAAAAGTGCATGGATCATAAATTTAGAGCCCAAAGGAGTTTTGCAAAATGAAAACACCTGTGTATCCACCACTTGGATCAAGAAACAGAACATTCCAGCACTGCCACATGGAAGGACCTAGAGATTATCAAACTAAGTGAAATAAGCCAGAGAAGGACAAATATCATATGATATTGCTTATACATGGAATCTAAAAAAAATGATACAAATGAACTTATATACAAACAGAAGCAGACTCACAGACATAGAAAAAAAAAAAACCTATGGCTACCAAAGGGGAAAGGGAGAGGAGTAAATTAGGAATACAGGACTAATATACACTCAACTTCATATTGTGTTCCCTGGTGGTTCAGATGGTAAAGAATCCACCTGCAATGTGGGAGACTGAGGTTCAATCCCTGGCTTGGGAAGATCCCCTAGAGGAGATCTTCCAAACCACTCCAGTATTTTTGCCTGGAGAAGCCCCACAAACAGAGGAGCCTGGCGGGTTACAGTCCACGGGGTTGTAAAGAGTCGGATACGACTGAACAACTGAGCACAGCATACAACTTCGTATAAAATAGATAACCAGTACAGACCTACTGTATAGCACAGGGATATAAACTCAGTATTCTGTAATAACCTATAAGGGATATAATCTGAAAAACATCTGAAAAAAGTTATCATTTTGCTATACACCTGAAACGAACACAACATTGTAAGTCAAATATACTTCAACTGAAAAAAGAAAGAAAGAAATAGAACATTCCAGGACCCTTTTCTACCTCGTCCCAGTCACTCCCCTCACAAGGTAACTAATATTCTCATATGTATACCCATCAACTTGTTTGGCTGAATTTTGAACTTTATATAAGTGAAATCATATGTAGCACATTCATCATTGTACTGTTGATGGACATTTAGACATTTCCAGTTTGAATCCATTGTGAATCAAATAGGTATGAATTTTTTTTCTTGTCTCAGCCTTTAGGTTTTCCTTGCCATAAAAGCTTTCTTTAAATTCCTGGCCTTAGTGACACGGCTCCCAACCTCCCTCCAGCCCCACCTCTACCGTCCAGAACAAAGTCACAAGTCATCACTGTCACCAAAATAATCAGCGCTTTCTAGAGCAAGGAGTCTCGAATGCAACGCAAGGAGGATACCTCGCTAGGCGTGTCCTTTGAAAGCGTCTCCTGGGAAGGCACCCTCCCCTTTAGGCTGAAACCTGCACAGTGAATCAGACACTCAGGGGACCCATGCTGGAGGCACCCAGATTCTCTCCAGACCCCCTTCCTTTCTCCTCCCACAAGTACCCATGGGTGGACCTCGCTTCTGTCTCCTCTGGGTGGTATACCTTCTCCAGGGCTCTGGAGTACTCTCCCTGCTAGAACTGGGATAAATAGAGCTTTGATTCAAGCCAAGACTCCTGATCAGTACTGGAAGTGGGTCCTGATGAGAAAAAGGTTAAGAGAAAGTAAGTTAGCTGTTTACAGTTGTTAGCATTTGCTCCCCTTCTCCTGGGGGAGATCAGTACAGCAATGGAATTCTCTGCTTTTGTATAAGACAGTGATTCCAATAAGAATAAGAGTTGAAAAATATTGAATATTCACTGTCTGCGGGCACTGTGTTATTGCAGAAGAACTTCCCAAGCACCCAAGCCATACCTTAGTTCTTAACACACATATACCATATACTCCCCAGTGGCTTTATGACATAAATATTGTTATGTCCACTTTCCAGATAGGAAGGCTGAGGGTCTCACTCTCCAAGTCACTTTCCCAAGGTCACTCAATTAGGAAGTCATGGAGGAAAAGGCTAAATTTGGGTTTGTGTGACTTCAGAGAACATGGTCTTCTCCTCCTTGCTACTTTGCTTCCTACTGAGGGATGTCTATAAAATGCTTTTCTTAGGGAACTCTCTTGCACTGGGTTGGTGGTAATTTAAACTGATATAGCCACTGTGGAAGACAGTACTGAGAGTCCTTAAAAATCTAGGAATAAAACTACCATATGACCTACCTGTGGTGTTGGAGAACTCTTGAGAGTCCCTGGGACTACAAGGAGAGCCAACCAGTCTATCCTAAAGTAAATCAGTCCTGAATATTCACTGGAAGGACTGATGCCGAAGCTGAAACTCCAATACTTTGGCCACATGATTCAAACAACTGACTCCTTGGAAAAGACCCTGATGCTGGAAAAGATTGAAGGCGGGAGGAGAAAGGAATGACAGAGGATCAGATGGTTGGATGGCATCACTGACTCAATGGACATGAGTTTGAGTAAGCTCTGGGAGTTCCTGATGGACAGGGAAGCCTGACGAACTGCAGTCCATGGGGTTGCATAGCGGTGGACACGACTGAGTGACTGAACTGAACTGATGACCTAACAATCCCACTAGTGGGCATATATCCTGCTGCTGCTGCTGCTAAGTTGCTTCAGTCGTGTCTGACTCTGTACGACCCCAGAGACGGCAGCCCACCAGGCTCCTCTGTCCCTGGGATTCTCCAGGCAAGAACACTGGAGTGGGTTGCCATTTCCTTCTCCAATGCAAGAAAGTGAAAAGTGAAAGGGAAGTCGCTCAGTCATGTCCGACTCTTAGCGACCCCATGGACTGCAGCCTACCAGGCTCCTCTGCCCATGGGATTTTCCAGGCAAGAGTACTGGAGTGGGTTGCCATTGCCTTCTCCAATATATCCTGAGAAAATCATAATTAAAAAAGGCACATATACCCCAGTGTTCATTGCAGCACTATTTACAATAGCTAGGATATGGAAGCAACCTATATGTCCTTGACAGATGAATGGATAAAGAAGCTGCGGTACATATATACAATGGAATATTACCCAGCCATAAAGATGAATGCATTTGAGTCAGTTATATTGAGATGGATGAACCTAGAATGTATTATAGGACTTCTCTGTTAGCTCAGCTGGTAAAGAATCTGCCTGCAATGCAGGAGACCCAGTTTGATTACTGGGTTGGGAAGATCCCCTGGAGAAGGGACAGGCTAATCATTACAATATTCTTGGACTTTCCTGGTGGCTCAGACAGTAAAGATCCACCTGCAGTGCTGGTGACCTGGGTTCAATCCCTGGGCTGGGCAGATTCCCTGGAGGAGGGCATAGCAACCCACTCCAGTATTCTTGCCTGGAAAATCCCCATGGACAGAGGAGCCTGGCGGGCTACAGTCCGTGAGATCACAGAGTCAGACACAACTGAGTGACTAAGCACAGCACAGCACAGAGCCTACTATACAAAGTGAAGTAAGTCAGGAAGTGAAAAACAAATATCATGTTAATGCATACATACGGAATTTAGGAAGATGGTACTGATGACCTATTTGCAGGGCAGCAGTGGAGATGCAGACATAGAGAACAGGCTTGTGGACATGGGGGCAAAGGAGAGGGTGGGACTAATGGAGGAGTAGCATCGAGACATACACCTACCGTATTTAAAATAGGTAGCCAGTGGGGATTTGCTGTATGGTGCAGGGAGCTCAAACTGGGGTTCTGTGATAACCTAGAGGTGTGGGATGGTGTGGGAGGTGGGAGGGAGGTTCAAGAGGGAGGGGATACATGTATACCTTTGGCTGATTCACGTTTATATATGGCAGAAATTAACACACTATTGTAAAACAATTATCCTTCAATTAAAAATAAATAAATGTTTTGTTTTGTTTTAAAGAAAGAAAAAAAGCTTTTCTTTTTAGTAATGACAGGTAACGATGCCCAGCACTGGGCTCCATAGTAACTGACTTGCAGGATAGTATTATTGGAGATGAGAATATAAAGAATCATGCTTGCCTAAGTCTGCTGTGTTTATTTATCATGGCTCTGAACCCTCCTTCTTGTACTGGATCTTTGTGCAAGTGGATGGCAGCAGTGCTTATCTGTGTGAGGGTCAGAGGAAGCAGAGCCCATATTAATGGGATCAGAGCACCTTCTCTGAAAAGCCACACAAACAGGCCTGGCCCGTGTTGACCCCGCAGCACATAACGTCAGGCTGTTAATAGGAAACAGTGTGATTTCCAACTTGCTTTCAAGTCGACTGTCATCCAGCATGGAAGGATCCTCATTACCTTCTCAGAAACGGAGCTCTGGGATTGCAACTCTTTCTCCCTCCTGCGGATAGAGGAAGTAGACTCAAGTCTCCCTTCCCTGGGATTGACGACTGCAATTTGTCTTTCTGGGGCTTCCACCAGGCTCCGGCAGGCAGCTGCCTGGCCGGAGAAGCCCTCCCATGCTTCCGAGTCAGCAGATTGTTTCTTGGCTGGCCACGCTTCAGCACCTTCCTGATAAATATTGTATTGATTTCAGAGCCTTTTTCCTTCCACATGGCTGACAATCCTTGGTTGGCTGAGGTAGGAGAATGGGGAGGATGCTGTAATGATGGCCACTCAGCAGGTCTACACACACAGCCTTAAGTCACCTGATGCTACTCATTTATTTTATTTATTTAACAAATGCAATAAGACATGGATACCTCTGGTACCAAAGAGGACTCAGCAGGAGGAGAGGCCTAGAGATGAATCAGTGGGTACAAGGATATTGATGGGAAAAGGCAAAAGAGGTAGCGTGAAGGACCAGCAGGACATCCACTGAACGGAATTCCATTCCTCTTTGAATGACATCCCTGGTCCCCTCCTCTTGGAGTCTCCTTCTGCTGAAGATGTCATCTCCTTCTTTAGTCTCCTTCTTAACTATTACTAATTCCCCATCAATTGTTAGGCATTCTTTTTTATTGCAATGAAAGACAGACAATATAAAACTGACCATTTTAGCCATCAGGTGCCTTAAGTATTGACGCATTCACATGAGTGTAAAACCATCACCACTACCTAGTTCCAGGGTTTAGGATGAGAACTCTAATTCATCACGCCAAAAGGAAACCTTGCGCCTCTCAAGCGGTCCTTCCCCATCGCCCCTTCTCCTCAACCACTGGCAACCACTAGTCTGCCTCCTGTCTGTGTGGATTTTTACCTATCCTGGACATTTCATATAAAGTTAGCCATATGATTAAAGGACTTTTGTGCCTGAGTTTTTCATTAGCATACTATATTCAAGCTTCATCCTTGTTATAGCATGTAGAGGATGTGGAGAGATTAGAAGTCTCATACATAGCTGTGGGAAGGTAGAACAATGCAGCTACTGGGGGAAAATTTGGCAGTCCCTTGAGAAGCTTAACGTTTAATTAATATACATCCCAGCAATTCCACTCCTAGGTATATATATCCCAAAGAACTGAAAATAGGTGTTCAAATAAAAACTGGCCTGTGACTGTTCATAATAGTACTACAACCCAAATATCTATCAACTGACGAAAGGATGAAAAATGTGGTACTGTAGCCATACACCAGGGGTCCCACAGGGATCACTTTCCTGCTTCAGTCCTTCGACGGCTTTCCATCACCTCCCATGTGAAACTGCAGTGCACCATCACTGGCCACAAGGAACCAGGTCATGAAGCCCATCCTGCCTTTCCAGCTCGGTCTCATATTGCTCCTGTCCTTTCTCATCACCTTCTCGCTTTGATCTGAGGCTTCATGAAGACGCCAAGCTCTTCCTTGACTCAGGGTCTTTGGGGGATTCTTTGTCCTTAGTTTTCTGGTTTTTTAGATTCATGTATGCTAACACCTCTGTTAGTTCCCCAATTTCAGGTCGTGTTAGTTTCCTTTCAAAGCACTTCCTAGCATTACTTACTTATATTTTTAATGGTTGTCTTCCCAAGCTCTGCCTGGGCAGCAGATTACGTCTGCTCTTGTTCCGTCACAGGGTACAAGTGCCTAGAACAGGGCTGGGTGCCTAGTAGGTGCTCAGTAAACGCCTAATGTTGTTGTTCAGTTGCTCAGTCCTGTCTGTCTGTGACCTCATGGACTGCAGCACACCAGGCTTCTCTGTCCTTCACTATCTCCCAGAGTTTACTCAAACTCATGTCATTGAATCATTGATGCCATCCAACCATCCTATCCTCCCTTGTTCCTTTTTCCTCCTGCCCTCCATCTTTCCCAGCATCAGGGTGTTTTTCCAGCAAGTCGGCTCTTTGCATAACATGGCAAAAGTATAGAGTTTCAGCTTCAGTATGAATGAATAATTTTTTTTAAGTTTTTGGTGAATGACAAGTGACCAGTCAGGCAATAGCTACCGTGTGATATGTGGACATCTAGGAGCAAAAAATCAAGAGATTTGAGACTAGTTCATTACCTGAGGAGGCAGTGCCAGCATCTAGGTGGAGGAGCAATGAAAGTTCAACAGAGCAAAAAAATATATATTTTAATCATGGCACTTTTAAGACTCAGTGTGGACTATGGATTCCTCTGAAGCATCAGAGGTGCGAATGCAGCAGTGGGTGCTGGCCTTGCATGGGCACCTACAGAGGCACCATGGGGGTAGGAGGGGACGGGGTTTTTTACCATCACAGATTTGGAGCCTAAAACTTCATTTCACACAGAACCAGATGACTCTTTTGGGAGCCCCATGAGGAATCTCGACCTCTGCGTTCTGCCTCCCTGCTACCTCCCCCATCTTTTTTTTCAGAGTTTACTTTAGTAGCATGAGAATCCCCCTCACTTTCTTTTTAACTTGCTGCCGCAGAGCTTTGGTGATAGTCATCCATTTGTATTTATGCCTAAGGCTTCCTGCTTTAATTTGGTCTTTACCTCGTTTTCAAGTTCATGGGATTATGTTCTGAGCTCCAGGTTGGTTTTGTTGTTTTCCCAGGGCCCCTCGTGAGCAGTGCAGGGGGTGAGGAAAGAAGCCGCTGGCTCCTCTCCCTGGAGCCACAGCGAAAAGACTAGGGGGTATCCCTCTGCTCCTCTTCCTGCAGCACCCCCTCTTTTCTCTCTCCCTGAGAATCGTGTCTAGAGAGAGTTTGCTTTCATCATTAATGTTCTAACTAGGTGATTTCAGTTTGAAACCAGATATCAGTTCAGTTCAGTTCAGTTGCTCAGTCATGTCAGATTCTGTGACCCCATGAACTGCAGCAAGCCAGGCTTCCCTGTCCATCACCAACTCCCAAGGCTTACTCAAACTCGTGTCCATCAAGTCAATGATGCCATCCAACCATCTTATCCTCTGTCATCCCCTTCTCCTCCCACCTTCAATTTTTCCCAGCATCAGGGTCTTTTCCAGTGAGTCAGTTCTTCGCATCAGGTGGCCAAAGTATTGGAGTTTCAGCTTCAGCATCAGTCCTTCCAATGAATAGTCAGGACTGATTTCCTTTAGGACGGACTGGTTGGATCTCCTTGCAGTCCAAGGGACTCTCAAGAGTCTTCTTCAAAACCACAGTTCAAAAGCATCAGTTCTTCGGCACTCAGCTTTCTTTATAGTCCATCTCTCATATCAATACATGACTACTGGAAAAACGATAGCTTTGACTAGGCGATCTTTGTTCGCAAAGTAATGTCTCTGCTTTTGAATATGCTGTCTAGGTATATGAAAGAATCTAATTTGAAATGTCTACAAGACGGTGGCTCTGTGTGGGCAAGCACACGAGAGTGGGAATCAAGAAAGAAACTGACCAGCCTGGCAAGCCATGGGATGGGAGACAGGGCTCATTCAAAGGTCACACAATGACCTGGTAGCTAACTGGATTTCATATCTCTGGGTTCATTATGCCTGATGCTGTGAGAAGGCTGGTGATTTCTAGTCTAGGTTGCATGGAGTACAGGGAAGAGGGAAAAGGGGTTGAAAAAAGAATATTCAAACTACAGCTCTGCCACTTATCGTATTACAGGCAAGCCACTGAACTTTCTGACCCTTAGTATCTGCATCAGTAGAGTAATAGTTTCAACATGGTAAGGTCACGGTGAGAATTAAATGACTTCTTATGAGATTTAAATAAAATTATATGTATGAGGCCTTACAGCATCATATACAGTCAGCCCTCCATATCCACAGAGTCAGCGAAATACAGATTGAAAATATTTAGGGGAAAGAAAAGTTTCAGAATGTTCCAAAAAGCAAAACTTGAATTTGCCACATGCTGGTAACTATTTACGTAGCATTTACATTGTATCAGGTTTTATAAGTAATCTTGGAGATGATTTAAAGCACACCAGAGGGGATTCCTTGGTGGTCCAGTGACTAAGATTCTGAGCTTCCAATGTAGAGGACATGGGTTTGATCCCTGGTCAGGGAAGTAGATCCCACATGCTGCAACTAAGGGTTCACATGTCACAACTAAGGGTTCACATGTCACAACTAAGGGTTCACATGTCACAACTAGAGATCCCGCATGCTGCACCTAAGACCTGGCACAGCCAAATCAATCAACAATTTTTTTTAAGGCACACAGAAGGATGTGCTTAGGCTATACACAAATAATATGCCATTTTATGCAAGGGAGCATCTGTGAATTTTGGTATCAATGGGGGTCCTGGAACCAATCCTCCCACCCCCAACAATTGACGACTCTACTTCCCTGGTAGCTCAGATAGTAAAGAATCTGCCTGCAATGCCAGAGACTTGGGTTTGATCCCTGGGTGAAGAAGAGCCCCTGAAATAGGAAATGGCCACCCACTCCACTATTCCTGCCTGGAAAACTTCATGGATGGAGGAGCCTGGTGGGCTTCAGTCTAGGGGATTACAAGGAGTTGGACATGAATGAGCAACTTTCACTTTCAATATTAAAACAATATTATTACTAATATTAACCATATTATTATTACTGTTATTCATATTATTATTAACACACATAGAGGCTCCCCAAGCGCAGTATGAATTATGCTCTGCCTGGGTTTGAGTCTCAGCTCTGATCTCAGTAACAGAGGGATCTTTGGCAAGTTGCAGATTCCTCTTCTCTCATGTGAAAATAACTCTTGCCATCAGAGCAAAGCTCAATGAAAATGATGGTTACTGAATGCAAATTATTGTTCTTGAAAGCAAGTACCCCCTGCGCCTCAATCACTCTTTAAGATCAAATGCTAGTCGGGTAAAGACTGATACCCAACCTCAGCCATGGCTGCCTAGACTTAGCCTTCTCTGATATAATACTGGATGTGATTATTTTATTGCAGTAGCAAGAGAGTAAAAGCTGACTCTCTTGTGCACTTAAAACCAATGCAATGTTATTTGCAGGTGCATTTCCATTGTCAGAAAACAATGGAGAGGGAGAAAAATATTACCATTCCCCCACACCCAACAGCTATTTCCCAAAGAGCTGACACAGGTGACTCGCTGCTATTAACATAAGTGTTATTGCTTCTGCTGGCAAAGGGCTGGCCTGGTCCTCTGTGTCTCCTCCAGGGCACGCTGTGGGCTGGGGTTCAGCCCAGCTCATGGCCCTCCGTTATTGATAACAATGAGAACTGACTAAAGAAGGTGAACCACCATCTGATTATTCCAATTTTCAAAGAATGTGTCTCCCACAGTTATACCAGGTACCACGTTCTTCTACAGGGCCCCCTTCCATTTGGTTTTTAATGGAAGGACTGAGCAGAGAAATTAACTTTCTGAACATTCCTTTTTTTTTTCTTCTCCTCTAGCATGGTGTAATAAATGGTGTAGGGTATGGAAGCATAATTTACTGACTTCATTTAAACTGGACTGGAGGTGATGCTGTTTACACAGCTGGTTTTGTACCGTGCCTGCTCAGGTACTCCTTGCACATCACAGAAGGTAAACTCCTAGTCACCAAGTTTCAGGTTCCTTATTAGGAATGGTATTTTTTTTTCTAACCTTCTTTGTTTAAACATCTATGAACAGAGTGAAAGCAGAAATGGTCAGTTCGAAGGTATTAGAAAAACTGATGAATCTTGATTCAAAACACTGGAGTTCAAATATTAATATCAATATTAATACAATTATATGGCTGAGGATTTATCACCTAAACCCTCTGAGTTTATTCAATCTCCTTCATTCATTTATTCCAGCAATATTTGTTGAAACAGATACCTTTCCAAACACTGAAGATACGGTAGCGAAGAATCGTATGCTTTCTGGGTCCTTCATTTAAATGGTGTTAAGACCAACAAAACACACATTTCAGCAAATATAGAATCATGGTTGTAAAACATGCTTCCAAAGAGATAAAGCAAAGAGATCAGTGAGAATGACACTGAGAATCACTTCAGATGAAGAGGCCAAAGGTGTGCTGTTAGAAGAGGAAACATTTGGGCTAAGACCTGAGGGGTGGTACTGGGTCAACCACATGAAGAGTTGCTAAAAGAAGCATCCAGGGGACTTCCCTTGTAGTCCAGTAGTTAAGAATCCACCTGGCAAGACAGAGGACACAGGTCAATTCGTAGGTGGGGAACTAAGATCCCATGTGCTTCAGGGGAATTAAGTCCGAGGGCGGCAACTGCTAAGCCCGTGTGCTCTGGGGTCCATGCACAACAACCGGAGGGTCCAGGTGCCACACAGCCAAATAAATGAATGTGTAAAAAGTAAAGAAGCATCCTGGCAGGAGGAACAACAACTGCCAAGCCTGGGAGTGATGAAGCCACTGAAATACAGCTGAGGAATAGAAAGAGACCAGGGTGCTAAGCCCTGGAAAGGAGGAATAGGGCATGTTTTCAACAGGTAGGTGGGCTTCCCTGGGGGCTCAGAGGTTAAAGCGTCTGCCTGCAATGCAGGAGACTTGGGTTCGACCCCTGGGTCGGGAAGATCCCCTGGAGAAGGAAATGGCAACCCACTCCAGTATTCTTGCCTGGAAAATTCCACGGACTGAGGAGCCTGGTGGGCTACAGTCCACAGGGTCGCAAAGAGTCGGACACGACTGAACGACTTCACTTCACTTCACTTCAACAGGCAGGTAGGAGCCAGAGCGGTTAAGCATTTGTAGGCGACACTAAGGAAACTGAAGTGTGATTGTCCAAATGGAATGTGCACTGGAACCATCTGGAAGACTTTAAAAAACACCAGGCCCATCCCTCAGTGATTCTAATTGGTCAGGGCTGAACGTCAGGATTTTAAATCCCCCAGGTGTTCTAATGTGCAACCACAGCTGAGACATGCTGTTATAGATTGATGGACATTAACTGAAAGATGTGAAGCAAGAGAGTGATCATGACCGTGATTACATGAGAAACTAAGTTTTCCTCCTCGAGCAAAATGAGAAAGAAAAAACCAAGTCTGTACCTTTGTTATGAGGATTGAATGCAATGACATATGGAAAATAGTGTTGACAGTACATTCGATGATGCTTATCAAAATGGTCATCATTCTTACATTTTAAATAGTTCTTTACTGTTGTTTTTTTTAAAAAAACTTTGCCTATTTTATCTGTTTGCATAATTTTTTAAATGGGGCAACATGCATCCCTAATGGGTCAAAAGTCTACTGGGACACCCTCACTGGTTTCCAACTGAAGGCAGATGAATTGTCCTGAATAGATTTTCTCATGGCCGTTAGGGTCATGCAAGTCATCGCTTTGAATGCCTGTCCTGTGGCTTTTCACGGAGCACGGGGATGCTCAGAGTAGAGGTGGCAAAGATGTCTTTTCTTTTTCCTAAGGGTTCGGGGGCCTCACAGGGACCACAGGGGAACATAGTGGGAAGCACACCCTACTCAAAGAAAGTGGGCTGTCCTACAGAGGCAACCAACCTGGACTTGCATGCTGGAAATCGCATTCTTTGGTACCCCTAATATCCTCAAATGCACTGTGGGTGCAAGAAAGATGTATTTGGGGTTTCCAGGGAGAGCCACTGTGATAATGACTCTGAGAGGGCTTTGCAGGCTTCCAATCAGTGCATTAAACATGCATTTGAATCATATGAAAGGCTTGTGAAAACGTATTTCTGGCCCCACTTCCAGTTTCTGATTAGGTAGGTTGCAATGCGGGAGACCTGGGTTTGATCCCCAGGTGGGGAAGATCCCCTGGAGGAGAGAAACGCACTCCAGTATCCTCATCTGAAGGATCCCCATGGACAGAGGAACCTGGTGGGCTACGGTCCATGGGGTTTCGAAGAGTCAGACATGACTGAGCGACTAAGCACAGCACAGCACAGGTTGGAGTGGGGCCCAAGAATCTGTACTTCTAACGAGTTCTCAGATGATGCTGATGGTCCTGAGACCACACTTTGAGACCCACAGCTTTGGAGTACAGATAATTAGAAAGAACACTTGCTAAGTCGAAGAAGGCTACAGGGTCCTGAGGGCACCACGGGCTCTTTAATTTTCGACCTTTCTGTTCTCAGGCTTTCGATTATTACAAACTTTTTTTTCCCCAAATGAAGCTGTCAAGGCAAGCTCTGGCCCCTGTGACCATGGTTCCTAAGAAACCTCGGTTTTATGAACTAACTGGGCAGAGGCGCCTATGATGAACCCACACCAGCCACCCTCTGCCTGCAGCTCACACTCTTCTGGCCTCAGGAAGTGACACAAAAGCCTTTTGGAGGAACTTCCTTATCTCCCCATGTTCACCCGTGAATCCCAGACTAGACGCTGCTGCATGTCCTGGCCACCTGTCCTTCTCCGCTTCCACCCATCCCTCCCGGGTGCCAACCTCCCCCAGCGCTGGTCTTCAGTCAGTTTCTCTAACACGTGATGCTCCACTCGATCCACCTCTTCCCAGCCCACCACCAGATCTTTTCTCATGCTGTGTTTCTGCCCAGACACCCTCACCTGCTCTCTCCTTCTAGGAATTTAATCCCGGATGCCCTTCTGATTCCACTCTGATATGTTATGTCAAGTCACAGACACGTGGACAGGGTGCTGGGGAAGCCCAGGCAGGGCTGGAGAAACAGCTTTTCCAGAGGATGGGGCATTTGATGAGGGCCTTGATGAACAGGATTTTGTTAGGTGGATCTAAAGTAGGAGAGAATAAATAATAAGAACCAACAGGACAGCACAAGGAACTCTATCAACACTCTGCAATGGCCTCTATAGTGGTAGAATCTTAAAAAAAAAAAAGTGGATATACATATATGTGTAGCTAAGTCATTTTGCTGTACAGCAGAAACTAACACAACACTGTAAATTAACTGTACACCAATAAAAAAGTAATTATAATCTTTCTAGACTCCATACACATGTGTTAATATGCAATATTTATTGCTTTCCTTCTGACTGACTTCAGTCTGTACAATAGACTCTAGAAAGATGGTACAGATGAGCCTGTTGCAGGGCAGGAACAGAGATGCAGACCTAGGGAATGGACATGGAGACAAACAGGGGAAAGGGAGGGTGAGGCAAGCTGCGACAGTAGCTTTGACATGTACACACTGCAGTATGTGAAACAGACAGCTCGTGGGAAGCTGCTGTATAGCACAGGGAGCTCAGCTCAGTGCTCTGTGGCGACCTAGGGGGTGGGCTGGGGGATATATGAATGGGGATACATCCCTATCCCTATTCATATATGAGTAGGGGATATATCCCTCAACTAGGAGGAGATATATGAAAACATACAACTGATTCACCTGTACAGCAGATCGCAACATTGTAAAGCAATTATACTCCAACACAAAAATTAATTATAAAAATAAACATAATAAAGGAGCTTACAAAAAATAAAGTAGGGGAGAATCTTTCATTCAGTCCAAGAATCACAGGTAAAGGGACAACACTGAGCAAGTGCCTGCATGGATGGGGGATGTGATGGCGTTAAGTGGTCGCAGGAAATGAAGGTGTCTGAGACCGAGGTGGGAGATGAAGTGGGACATGTATAATGAGGTGACCTGGTCAAGGGCCCTAAATCAGCCTTCCCTGGTGGACAGCCCATAGGTCAGGGGTTAGACCCTCAAATGCCTTCACGGATAGGGCAAAGAAGGTCAGTAAACAAAACAGGATGAAAATAAACCAGAAGGAAGTGGTAAAAACCAAGTCGAGTTAGTAAATGCAGTTTAAAAATACTCAGTTTGAAATTTAAATATGACAAGCAATATTTGAAATCTAAATTTGGCCGGTGGCAAAGTGGAGTGTCTTCGGTTAGGTCTCAAGAAGTAAATCCTGAGATGAGGATTCGTATGCAAGGTGTTTATTTAGAAGGTGTTGCACCCAGAAAACAATCTGAAAATGGAGGAAGCAGGACAGGTCCGGTGAGAATCCAAGCAGGGGAGGGATTACCACAGCTTCCAGCTCACCCGCAGGAGCTTTTGGAGCGGAAGTGACGTCTCAGTCGTCCCGACCTGAAGTGAGGGGGCTTGCTTTTAGCCCTTGCTAAAAGCCCTTGCTTTTAGTTCATACTCCCATGCCCATCAGTCATGGGTTTAGGGCCACCCTACACAATGGACATCTCTAGGTTCTTTGAATTCCCTGTGCAAGTAGGTGAAGACAGCCCAGTCACCAACTGCAGGAAGCCAAGAGAGGGTCCAGCAGAGACTGCAAAACAGACACACAAAAATCTGCGAGGAGTCTCATCCATATCCTTTACAGGGGTCTCGATTATAACCTCTGCTTCAAATAAAAAGGAAACTGCTCAGGAGTTTTAAACCAGGGATGTCAAGCCAAGCTCACCTCCACTGCAGACCCCTGATTCTGGACAATGTAGAGGATGGCCTGGAAGCAGACAAGAATGAAGGCAAGATCAGGTTGCTTTCTCCTTGAATATGGACATTTATATTTCTTAGATATGGAGATTTATATAAATACTTATATTTATATGTAGATATCCTCCATTTAGGGCTTCCCAGGTGGAGCCAGTGGTAAAGAACACGCCTGCCAATGCCGGAGACATAAGAGATGTGGGTTCGACCCCTGGGTCTGTGACATCCCCCGGAGGAGGGCATGGCAACCAACTCCAGTATTCTTGCCTGGAGAGTTCCATCAACAGAGGTGCCTGGTGAGCTACAGTTCATAGGGCCATAAAGAGTTGGACACAACTGAAGCAACTTGGTATGCATGCATCCTCCATTTAATTATGACTCCCTTAACTTCTCTCAAAAATTTGGAATTATGATGAATTTTCCAAATTTTTGTCTCTGGAACACAATTTGCTTTTACATTTTGACCTTGTATTCAGAAACCTTACTAATTTCACTAACTGGTAGTTTATGTGTTGAGTCCTTTGGTTTTTCTATATATCTAATCATGTCATTTGTGAATAAAAACAATGATAAAATTTACTTTTCTAATGGTATATCTTTCATTTCTTTTTTCTTTCCTTCTTTTCCCCGACTAGAGCCTCCAGTGCAATGTTGACTGGATGAAATAAGAGTGAAGTTATTTCTCTTGTTTCTATGCATAAAGGGTAAAACATTAAATATTTAGTAAAAAGTTATTATGGTTCTTATGTTAGTTGTACTTTGTTTAATGTCCTTTATCAGATTAGAGAGCTTACCTCTATTCCTAATATACTGAATGTTTCCCCCCACTTATCACAAATAGTTATTGACTTTAACAGAAGGTTTTTCTGCATTTATTGAAATGTTCATATGTTTTTTTTTTCCCCTCTCTCCTTTATTCTGCTTAAGTGGTGAATTCAGTGGATAAATACATGTTGACTGACCTGTCCATTATAGTAATTGCTTTTTTTCCCCCCTAAATTATAGGCTATTTCAATATAGAGAAAAGTACAAAAAGTTACAAACAATACCTATTGACCACATTATTAAACTATTTGTATTTTGCCATGTTTCTTATTTTTTTTGCAAAGAGACAGAATATTAGAGATACAGCTAAAGACCTCCCATATCCTCCCTTCCACAATCCTAAAATGGATGAGAAATCTTCCCATGAATGTTTTTATACTTTAAGTTCATATATGTGTCCCTATACTACTTTTAGAATTGCTTCTTGTGTTTGTAACATGTAGATTGGTGGCATACAACTGTATTGTTACTTTTGTGTGTCCAGTATAAAACAAGTATCTAAATGTATTTGATTTTGTAAATGAATGATCATTTTCACCTCCTCAAACTCAGTGTCATTATTGAAGTGTCTACCCATTACTCACTGATTATACATATGTGAAATAAAGAAAGTACTCATTTATATGCGACCATGTTTTGGGACTCTCATTACAACAATGTAATAATGGTGCATAGAAAGACTGACCTATTTTACTATCTCTGCACCCAACACCACTCTGAAATAATTATTATAGATTCAAATTAAGTGTTGCTACTTTTTAGAGTAATCTTTACCTTTTTTCTCTCACCTTACTCATCTGTGATAATTTCAGGTTAAATTTATCCAGTGTTCAAAAGAGATCCTTTGGGATTTTGATAATATATGAGAGTAAACTTTGACTATGCGAAAGCCTTTGACTGTGTGGATCACAATAAACTGGAAAATTCTGAAAGAGATGGGAATACCAGACCACCTGACCTGCCTCTTGAGAAACCTGTATACAGGTCAGGAAGCAACAGTTAGCACTGGACATGGAACAACAGACTGGTTCCAGAGAGGAAAAGGAATACATCAAGACTGCATATTGTCACCCTGCTTATTTAACTTATATGCAGAGTACATCATGAGAAATGCTGGGCTGGAGGAAGAACAAGCTGGAATCAAGATTTCTGGGAGAAATATCAATAGCCTCAGATATGCAGATGACACCACCCTTATGGCAGAAACTGAAGAAGAACTAAAGAGCCTCTTGATGAAAGTGAAAGAGGAGAGTGAAAAAGTTGGCTTAAAGTTCAACATTCAGAAAATTGAAGATCATGGCATCCGGTCCCATCACTTCATGGCAAATAGATGGGGAAACAGTGGAAACAGTGGCTGACTTTATTTTTCTGGGCTCCAAAATCACTGCAGATGGTGACTGTAGCCATGAAGTTAAAAGACGCTTACTCTTGGAAGGAAAGTTATTACCAACCTAGACAGCATATTAAAAACCAGAGATATTACTTTGCCAGCAAAGGTCTGTCCAGTCAAGGCTATGGTTTTTCCAGTAGTCATGTATGGATGTGAGAGTTGGACTATAAAGAAAGCTGAGCACTGAAGAACTGATGCTTTTGAACTGTGGTGTTGGAGAAGACTCTTGAGAGTCCCTTGGACTGCAAGAAGATCCAACCAGTCCATCCTAAAGGAGATCAGTCCTGGGTGTTCATTGGCGGGACTGATGTTGAAGCTGAAACTCCAATACTTTGGCCACCTGATGTGGAGTGCTGACTCATTTGAAAAGACCCTGATGCTGGGAAAGATTGAGGGCAGGAGGAGAAGGGGACGACAGAGGATGAGATGGTTGGATGGCATCACCGACTCAATGGGCATGGGTTTGGGTGGACTCCGGAAGTTGGTGATGTACAGGGAGGCCTGGCCTGCTGCAGCCAGTGAGGTAGCAAAGAGTTGGACATGGATGAGCAATTGAACTGAACTGATAGAGTAAATGATCTATTTTAGCATAAGTAAAAACTCACATCAGATTAATTGAAGGATATTTGGTATATTTGAAATAGTAAATCCTCCCATTCATCAACATGGTCTATTTCATCTTTTATGTAGGTCTTATTTTATATCTTCCTATACATTTTAAGAAATTTCTTATAATATTTTATATAACTTTTGCTTATTGTGAGTCTTTAAAAATTACACCTCCTAATTTGTTTTTACTAGCTACAGGACACTGATGCCTTAAATATTTTGTGTATTCTGAAACTGATCTATTACCTAACAGTACTGATAAACATTCTCATTATTTCTAATAAATCACCTGTCAATATTCATGTCCTTTCATTTTCAACAAGGGCACTATGATTTGTGAAGACTTTTGATTTTTTCCTTGTGGCTCAGCTGGTAAAGAATCCACCTGCAATGTGGGAGACCTGGGTTCGATCCCTAGGTTGGGAAGATCCCCTGGAAAAGGGAAAGGCTACCCACTCCAGTATTCTGGCCTGGAGAATTCCATGGACTGTGTAAGTCCATGGGGTTGCGAAGAGGTGGACACGACTGAGCGACTTTCACTTTCATATTTTCACTTTGATTTTTTTCCTTACAGTTGTTTTTTCTTCCTTCTTTTGCCCTTTCTTCCCTCCCTCCTTCCTTAGCTTGCTGGTTAAGATCTGCAGAATAGAGTTAAATACAAGATATAATAATGGAATCCATACCTCGATCCTGAATTTAATAGAAAAGGTACTAAATCTCCATCATTTATAGGTGACTTTTGGAGAAGGAAATGGCACCCCACTCCAGAGTTCTTGCCGGGAGAATCCCAGGGACAGGGGAGCCTGGTGGGCTGCCGTCTCTGGGGTCGCACAGAGTCGGACACGACTGAGGCGACTTAGCAGCAGCAGCAGTTTGTTACGGTAAGGATATTCCTTTCCATGGCTAGTTTCCCAAAAGTCTGTTGTTTGGAAATCATAACTTGGTGTTAAATTTTCCAATATTTTGAGAGGATTATATAATTGTTTTTTCATTAGATTTTCTAATATTTGACTATTGTTCAAATTCTTCCATAAGTCCTATTTAGTCATAACAATCCTGGATTCCTCTTGCAAACATGTAAGGCAGGGTGCTATTACTGAATAACATCTGTATTGTCGAGTAAGACCAATCTATAATTTCCCTCTGAACTGTTGGAAACGTTACAACTATGGAATAAGAGGTGTGCCATGTAAGTAGGTACCTGTGGCTGAGCTGCTACTGTATTTCTAGAATGTTGACAGTTGCAAACGGGGTCAGATTCAATTCAAAAACCAAGGGCACCGTTAAAATTTTTGCTTTGCAGTTCTTGAGAAGGACTGCCAGGGAGATCCCCGTGTCTAAGGGCTTCGGGAAAATGTGGGTTAGCTTCTTGGGGGTGTGGGCAACATGTGCAACACCTTAATCCATCAAGGGGTCTCACATGGCTCCTGCACATGGTGGTAGACCAGGGGCTGAGTGGGAAGACCTGAAGAGCTTGGAGTCCACAGCTGAGCTCTTAGATTTACATGCCTTTATTACTATATTACCTTTGTAAGGTCCTGAAGCTCATTTTTGAACAGCCTGGTTGCAGCTGTGCTTTAAGGGGATTAAGGGAGGGCCTAACACCCACTCCTTGGGCTCAGAGGAATGGGTAGCTCTGCAGCATGAAGAAGTACTGAGATGAGGCAACAGGTGATTGGTGAGAACAGAAGACAGCTGCCGCCAGAGTGGTGACGGGAGATTGACATGTGTCAGCTGGCCCAGAGCTGAGCGGAAACCATGAGTGTGCCCATTAGACCTCTGATAGGAAACCTAGTGTGAAGAATCAAACAGAAAATAGAACTGACTTTCTCACGTTAGTTGAAAGATCTGAGGATGAAATGCAGGGCCAGCTATAGAATACGCAGGATCTAGTGAAAAATAAAATGGTAGGAGTCCTCTGGAGGAGGCAAAATCAACCTCTTTTTCCACTGCCCCATCCATGGTGAACATGTTGACCAACCCCCGACGCAAGGTACTGCAACTTCCACTCTGGGACCCCACTCAGGTCCTGCTGAGTTGAATGACTGCGGAACACACTTTGGTGGTCTCAGCCTGGGGTAGAATGCCCATCACTTAGCCCCACTCTAGGGTGTTTCAGGGCACCTGCCAACACAACCGTCTTCCTAATTGCATCCAGGTCCTTGCTGGGGGTTAAGGGTAATGGTGTATTGAGACCCCCATTCCATCTCACGTCCATGCTACCCCAAGATGGAACATGGCAGAGGACAATGGCTATTGAAGAAGGGCCAAAGAGTACAGGGATCAGGGGACCTTCCTGGTGGTCAGGTGGTTCAGAATCTGCCTGCTAATGCAGGGGGCATGAGTTCGACCCTTGGTCTGGGAACTAAGATCCCACATGCTGCAGGGCAACTAAACCTGTGTGCCACAACCACTGAGCCTGCGCTCTAAAGCTTGAGAGCAGCAACTACAGAAGCCCCATACCTGAGAGCCCCTACTCTGCAATTAGAGAAGCCACTGCAGTGAAAAGCCCGTGCATCACAACTAGAGCGTAGCCCCTGCCCTCTGCAACTGGAGAAAGCTGGCACACAGCAATGAAGAGACTGTGCCCCGCGACAAAGACTCAGTGAGGCAAAAAAATAGTACAGGGATCAGGAACTGGGGTGGTGCCCAAGGCATAGGAACCAGGGAGCAAGCAGGTGAGAGCTTGCCCTAGGGAGGGAAGGAGCTGGCAGGAGGCAGAACCACTCAGGAGCTTCTACACTTGCTCTACTGTCCCCCTGGACTGCACTCACACTCTGAAGATACAATCATTAACAATTCAAAAGAGTGATTTCAAAGCATTAAACTTTGCAGGGCCCTGTGTGATTGCACTGATGCCCTGTCTTGTGAAACCATTCCTGGTAGTGAGATGCAAAGGCAATATTATCTGTCTGTCATGGCTCATCCCTCTCTCCTAGGCGGGATGAATTCTCACCTAACACTTGGTGACAGAATGGCTGCCAGCACCTGCGCACTTGCATCTCTCCAGGTTCCAGCTCAGGAGGCAAGAGCCACCTCGCCCCACAAAGTGTGAAAAAATTCCTAAGACTGATGAGAGTTCTAGAACTGCCCACTTTTGAACTAATCACTGTGCCCAAGGAGTTCAACCTCAGCTGATCCTGGAGACCTGAGTTTATCCTCAAGAGATGAGAAGGAGGAAACTTCATCAAAACCAGGCAGACCTTGGCTTTTTGACACAATAGGGGAGGTGATTGGTATCCAAGGAAAGCTGACTTTTAAAATCTGAGAATGGTGTCATTAGGATGTTTAAAAAGTTTTATTGGTAAAGACATGAAATAAAGTCAAAAGATTATAAAAGTGTAGAAGACTAGTTACAAAGAAGTGGGTGGGATCAAGTGTTTAAAAAAAAAGATCCATAATGTAACTGAAGTCTGAGAAGAAACCATTATGTTTGGAAAGAAAGAATGACTTGTGATTCTTGAGATACAGAATTTAAAAATTACAGAGTTAGCATATGTCACATTGAAAAGGTTGTTGAGTAATAATAAACTATTGCTATTTCAGCTTCTGTTGATTTCCTGGGGATAATTCCAGTTTGAAAATAATTCCACTAAGGGCATGGGCTTTACCCACCAAGGGCAGCAGAGATGCAGACTGAAAACATTTTACCACTGAGATTGTGAACAGAAAAGTAACATCAAATTAAGCCAGCATGAATAACAGGCTGTAGAAACAAGACCCTTCTTTTGAGAATAAGTTTCTAAACTCTGCACGAGTGTATGCTTAGTCACTCAGCCATGTCTGACTCTTTGTGATCCTATGGACTGTAGCCCACCAGTCTCCTCTTAACATGGGATTCTTCAGGCAAGAATACTGGAGTACATAGTCATTCCCTTGTCCAGGGGATCTTTGCAACTGTGCTCTTTCTAAAAGAATGCAACTTAACTCATATCTTATACCACTCACAAAAAAGGCTTACATGTAAGACCTAAGATCATGAAACTCCTAGAAGAAATCACAGGAAAAAAGCTTCCTTAATGTGGGTCATTTTTAGAGCTTTTTGGAAATCAGACCTAAAACATTGCAACAAAATAAAAAATAAACAAGTAGAACTAAACCAAACTAAAAAACTTCTGCATAGCAAAGAAACTACCAAAAAAGTGGAAAGATAACCTATGGAATGGGAAAGAATATTAATATTTGTAAACCACATATCAGATAAGGAGTTAACACTGAAACTATGTGGATAACTCATACAACTCAACGGGGAAAAAAATCCAATTAAGACTAAGAAGAAGATTTGAATAGACATTTTTCCAAGAAGATATTCATATGATCAACAGATATATGAAAAGATACTCGACATTACAAATTACTAGGGAAGTGCAAATTAAAACCACAAAGACATATCACTCTATGCCGGTTAGAATGGCCATCAGTGAAAAGATAAGAGACAACAAATGCTGGCATGGATGTTGAGAAAAGGGAACCTTTGTGCACTGTTGGTGGGATTGTAAATTGGTACAGCTACTATGGAAAACAATATGGAGGTTCTACCTAATAACTCAGCAATTTTACTACTAGAGATATATCCAAAGGAAATGAAAATAGTAACTCAAAAAGATATCTGCACTCCCATGTTTATAATACAATAGCCAAGACATAGAAACAGCCTAAGTGTTCATCAGTGAATAAATGGACAAAGAAGTTGTAGTGATTATATCAGTGGAATATTATCTAGTCATAAAAATGAGGGACTCCTATCATTTCAGCAACATGGCATTACACTAAGTGAAATTAGTCAAAGACAAATACTGATTGATCTCACTTAAATGTAGAATCTAAAAACAAAACAAAATAAAAACACCTAACTCATAGAAAAAGAGAACGTATTTCCAATTACCAGAGGCATGGTGTGAGGTCAGAGGAGGGATTGGAAGAAGGTACAAACTTTCATTTAAAAGATAACTAAGTACTAGAGATGCAATGTATAATGGGAGGACTATAGTTAACACTGCTGTATGATAGGATACATGGGAGAGTTGTTGAAAGAGTGGATCCTAAGAGTTCTCACTACAAGGAGAAGTGTTTTCTGTTCTTTTTATTGTACATATATGAGAAGATGGATATTAACTAAATCAATTCTGGTAATTATTTCACAATATATTTAAATCAAACCACAGTAATGCATAATTAAACATATAATGATGTATGTCAATAATTTCTCAATAAAACTGGAAAAATATATATAAGATCATAAAAATGTACATGCATATATGCATGTATATGTGCATACTTTCAGAAACACAAAAGAATTAGTATGTTTTATAAAGGATAGGTTTCTACTAAAATTTCTTCCCCTTTGTATCCATGTCTTTAGTCTCTGTCTCTCTCTTTCTTCCTGACTTTTCCCCATCTCTGTTTATAGTATGTTTTTCCTTTCTTCTGGGTAGGATAAATTTAAGATGGAGCATATGAGCTGGAGAAAGTCCATTCTGGATTTGCATTTTTGCTAGCTACTTGCTAATTGTTATGACTTTGGACAATCGGCTTCAGGGTTGCTAAGATCTTTGTCTCTGCCTCTGTAAAGTGAAGATCAGTAGGTTTCCACCTCCGATGCTTGTTCTGAGGATTAAGCAAATTTCTATATATGAAATTCTTAGCACACTGCCTTTCATGTAAAAACTGAATCTGTATATGTTACTGTGTATAAGCTCCCTCCCATTCTCTATTTTTAAAGCTGTTTGGACCATTATTTTTCTGAATGACAGTGTTTTGCTCTCAGCTTTGACTTATGAAGTATCTTAGTCCTTGATGGCTCAGGAAAGAACCCATGTGAGGACGGAATCCTCAAATGGACTCTGTGGAGTTCACAAGAGCATCCTTGTTGTTGACAGAGAATGAGTCCCAATGGTTCTAGGGCATAATGCTGGTGTGTGTGGGAGAAAAGAACTGGAACAAGCCTGACTCATCAGTTTGCAGTACCATTTTCCTCTCCTTAAAACTTCAAAAGTTACTCAGCTCGCTTTGGGATCATGAAAATAGATACGGGAACTATCATGTATCAGAAGTCAACCATGTTCTGGAAAATACACGCAGGGCATTTTTTTTTTAAATATCACATTTACACAACCCCTCCATTTCTATGAACTTGCATAACCTACGAATTATGTATAGTTAGCTTGCTTTTCTAGATAAGAAATGATCTACTCAAGGTTATTGAGTCAGAAAGAGATCAGGATATGTGTCTTGGGCTGGCTGACTGCCAAGTCTCTGCTTTCTCTATTTCAATTTTTGTATGTGATGCTGTTGTTGTTATTACTATTACTATCATTATGATAATGTTTTGTCATGGTGGTTGCTGAAGGTGGTGATGATTCATACTGGTACAATGTACCAGTACTACTTTTTCCATCATGATGCTGACAGGCATTTTTTCAAGATATTAAACGCTGCCATACCAACGGGCTCAACTGACAGGAAAACTATGCTTCATGTCAATGTAAATAGTATTAAAAATGTCACGAGGAAAATGGGTGGGAGAAGTAGATTTTAGTTTATCAAATTATTATATAAAATATTGACAAGAATGTCTCCTCTTACAAAAGTGTAAAAAAAACCCACAGCATATCAGTGTAACATTTATCCTTCTCATAGGCAGAGAAATGGGCCTAATAACCTTTCAATGACATTTCAGTCTTTCATTCAATATTTTTTTGAGAAATATGCATATGGTACATCCCTACAGGCTCCTTTCCATGCCAACATTGTGCTTTGCAACCAGACCGACCCATTCATATCCCACTCATTCATCAGCCAGGACAATGGAACTCTGGAACCCCCAGGACATGTCCAAGTGCACATCTAGGACACGTGATTTTATTTATTACCTTTCCTTACTTGATTCTACAGCCCAGTGACTCCGAGTCCTTGCTTGGTTTCTTTTCCCTGTTTCTCACTTGCCCTTGGAACCAAAGCCTACACTGAGTTCTCTGATTTGACACCTGGT
The DNA here is from genome assembly GCA_006410935.1 of Redunca redunca. Lineage (NCBI taxonomy): Eukaryota > Metazoa > Chordata > Mammalia > Artiodactyla > Bovidae > Redunca > Redunca redunca. The sequence continues at coordinate 1,476,430 of SJYQ01004755.1, read as the reverse complement.
ATTGCCTTTCACTTCTTGGCCCCTTGGCTAAGATCCAGTGCTGGCTCAGACGGAAAGCGTCTGTCTACAGTGTGGGAGACCTGGGTTTGATCCCTGAGTCAGGAAGTTCCCTGGAGAAGGAAACTGCAACCCACTCCAGTACTCTTGCCTGGAAAATCCCATGGACGAAGGAGCTTGGTGTCCATGGGGTCGCAAAGAGTTGGACACGACTGAGCGACTTCACTTTTTTTTTTTTTTTAATTGCCTTTGGCAGAGGAAACGCCAGTTACTAGACCTCTCTGGCCATTCTTAGTTTAAAAAATGAAACACAATTCTGGTGATTTCTGAACATCACCTTGTGATACTGTGTGTAGCTATGCAGCAGATGCCCACACTCAGCTCAGGACTGACTCACCATTCTTCCCTCCCTTCCATATTCCTGAAGGAGAATCTGAGAGCTGTCTCAAAGGAAGAAGCGTTTGTGAACAGCACAAGGGTAAGTGTCAATATTTCGAACAGTGCTTTCGTATCAGTTCAGGCTAAATCACAGCAGGTGGTTTGGTTGTGGTGGAAGCCCTATGAACATTAATACATATGTGTGTGTGCGCCTGCATACTCTGCCTCACAGGACTCTTATTCCTTGAAAATCCAGAGAGTGAACTCTGGATGTTGTTGTTCAGTCGCTCAGTCGTGTCTGACTCTGTGACCCTGTGGACTGCAGCACGGCAGGATTCCTATCCTTCACCATCTCCCAGAGCTTGCTCAAACTCACGTCCATTGAGTCAGTGATGCCATCCAGCCATCTCGTCCTCTGTTCTCCCCTTCTCCTGCTACCTCCAGTCTTTCCCAGCATCAGGGCTTTTCTAGTGAGTAGGCTCTTCACATCAGGTGGCCAAAGTATTGATGCTTCAGCATCAGTCCTTCCAATAAATATTCAGGACTGATTTCCTTTAGGATTGACTGGTTTGATCTCCTTGCAGTCCAACACCACAGTTCAAAAGCATCAATTCTTCAGTGCTCAGCTTTCTTCATGTCCAAATCTCTCATATATACATGACTACTGGGAAAACCATAGCTTTGACTATATGGACTTTTGTTGGCAAAGTAATATCTCTGCTTTTTAATATGCTATCTAGGTTTATCATGGCTCTTCTTTTAAGGAGCAAGCGTCTTTTAATTCCGTGGCTGCAGTCACCATCTGCAGTGCTTTTGGAGTCCAAGAAAATAAATTTTGTCACTGTTTCCATTGTTTCCCCATCTATTTGCCATGAAGTGATAGGTCCGGATGCCATGATCTTAGTTTTTGAATGTTGAGTTTTAAGCCAGCTTTTTCACTCTCCACTTTCATTTTCATCAAGAGGCTCTTTGGCTCCTCTTCGTTTTCTGCCATAAAGGTGATGTCATCTGCACATCGAGGTTACTGATATTTCTCCTGGCAATCCTGATTCTAGCTTGTGCTTCATCTAGCCTGGTATTTCACATGATGTACTCTGTATATATGTTAAATAAGCAGGGTGACAATATACAGCCTTGATGTACTCCTGTCCTGACTTGGAACCAGTCTGTTGTTCCAGGTCTGGTTCTAATTGTTGCTTCTTGACCTTCATATGGATTTTTTAGGAGGCAGGTAAGGTGGTCTGGTATTCCCATCTCTTTGAGAATTTTCCACAGCTTGTTGTGGACCTCTCTAAAACATGATTTTCATTTCCTTACTATTTTGTACAATTGTATGGAATGACAGCCCACTCCAGCATTCTTGCCTGGAGAATCTACTGGACAGAGGAGCCTGGTAGGCTTCAGTCCATGGGGTGGCAAAAAGTCAGACATAACTGAGCGACTAACAGTTTCGAACCTTCGCTTTCATGTCATTACTAGGGGTTTTCTGAGGTTACAGATATTCATTTCTCTCTAACTAGTGTTTAAAAGACAAGGTCTGAAAGAATGCTGACTTCTTATAAGTTAAAGAGGACTCGCATTTCCTTTCTGTCACATTTCTCAATCTCCAAACTATGTTGAAATGTAGTTTGTTCATACTCAACACACAGAAGTCAAATAAAGCAGAGACACAAGAGTCTGATGATTAGAAATGAAGTTGTCTTATAGCTACTTTAGAAAGTTTGGTTTGTGCTCTGTTTCTCTGCAGGGCTATTTCAATGTGGAGTTACAGACATTGACCCCACAGCTGATAATCTTGCAGTAGGTGTTGTCAAATGGATTGTCAAAATCTCTAGGGTAATGGCAAAACTTGTTTTCCCATTATATCACCAGAAGAGGGTTTGAACCATTTTTATTTGAAATATCAACAGAAAAATTGACCCTGAAGTCTAGAGAATTTGGGGACCTCAGCCAGCCAAATAGTAAATTTGTAAATAAGTGGTGAAATTAAAAGGTACCCATTATTCAAGACAGAAACACTCAGGCAGTAAGGAGCTCCACGAAGAGAGGGTTGAGTAGTTGATATCAAATGGTTCAGCAACTTACAGGAAAATGATGGCTGAGAAGAGACCATAAGTTTTGGATGAGTAAAGGATCATCTGTGATTTCTGAAAAAGGAATTTCAAGGTTGTGGTGGGAACAGATAAACAATTGCAAGTGATTGCAGAATGACTGCATGCTATCTGTACAGCTTTGCTGAACTCTTGGCAGGAGATTCCAGGACAAGAAATAATTGCATTAGTAGGGCTACTCTGAATGCTAAGGCTAGTGTTATATACAGATCTATTCATAAGTCTAAACAGAAAACATCCTATAGAGATGAAAGAGGCATCCCAGTCTGCCATGCCACCATGGCAATGCAATTAAGAATATTGTTGTGAACCTAAAAGCCTGAACAAACATTAAAGTAAATTCTTATATTGTAAATTACACATAATTTGTCACGAAGCAGGGGGTTAGTCTTTTCTCAGTTTTTTTTTTTTTTTTTTTAAAGTACTTAACATCGCAAGGCACTTTGAATAGATATTATTGAAACAATGAGCCTTAAAGAAAAGTTGGGATATAGAGCAGCCTAAGTATTTAAACTATTCAGGAAATTATGTCCCTTCCTGCTTTCTCTATATCTGCCTCATTCTCTCCTCATTTATCGTGTTCTCTCTCTGTATCTGCCTGTTAGCAGAGAAGACATAAAATGCCAGTTGAATTTTGAGGGCTCTGGGGAAAGCCTCCATGGGTCTGAACACCATATTCATCACTTCCCAGCTAGGTCACCTTGGGTAAGCTTCTTAATATCTTGGAGCCTCGATTTTCCTGCACCTTTGAAATTGAGTAACAAGTGTCCTTACCTCATAGGGTGTTGTAAGTTCCTGAACGAGGCAATCTATGTAAAATGAATGCTGGAGTGCCTGATATATATTCACCATCTAGTGACAGTCCCTTGAATGGCACCAAAGCACGTCGTGAATCCACATCTGAATGGCAAATGTAGGTGGTCAAGCAGGAACCACTTGTGTGAAAATGTGCACTCAGTTGTGTTCGGCTTTTTGTAATCCCGTGACTGTAGCTTGCCAGGCTCCCCTGTCCATGGGGTTTTCCAGGCGAGAACACTGGAGCGGGTGGCCTTTCCCTCTTCCAGGGCTCTGCCTGGCCCAGGGATCGAATCTGTGTCTCTTGTGTCTCCTGCATTGGCAGTGGGACTCTCTGCCTCTGCGCCGCCTGGAAATCAGCATTATGCTGTTTTGTGAGGACCAGATTAAACCTATAGTTTCTGAGTTGCATTATTGATTCATTTCATCCTTCTTTTAGTATCTGTTTTGTACCTCTGTGATAGGCACTGACTAAACGGCGTGGTGTCAGTACCCCTTCAATCCAAGGGGAGCTCATTGCCAAGGTGTGTGTGTGCTTAGTCACTCAGCCATGTCCTACTCTTTTGACTCCAAAAAGACTGGTGGACTATAGCTCACCAGTTTCCTCTGTCTGTGGAATTCTTCAGGCAAGAATACTGAAGTGGGTTGCCATTCCTTTCTCCAGGGGATCTTCCCAACCCAAAGATTGAACCTGGGTCTCCCGCTTTGCAGGTAGATTCTTTACTATCTGAGCCACCAGGGAAGCCTCTGCCAAGGTGTGTGCTAAGTTGTTTCAGTCATGTCTGACTTTGCAACCCCATGGACTATAGCCCACCAGGCTCCTCTGTCTGTGAGGATTCTCCAGGCAAGAATACTGGAGTGTGTATAAATGGAGTGACCCATAAATGATCTCTCTGTGCCTCAGTTTCTCCTTTAAAATAGAGGCAATAACAGTAGCTTCTTCCTGGGATTACTGTGAGGACCAAATGTTTAATACACGTGAAACTGGCAAAGTGGCTTGGCAAAGTGCCTAGTCAGAGTGAGTACTTGTCAAACAACATCTATTTATTATCATTGTTATTCTTGCTATTGTTATTTTTAAAGACTAAAATAAAATGTGACAAGAGGTAGTGAATATATACATACAAAGTATCAAGTGAATAGGCAGAAACACTTAATTCCGGATCAGATATTTGAGAACATTTTTCAGGCAATGGTACTTTTGGATTAAGATTTTGATAATGAGAAGATATTTTCCTGATAGAAAAGGATATTCCAGGGTTGGTAACAGCAAGATCAAAAGTATGAATGCTAGATGACGGATTTGGAGGATGGAGAGACATTTGATGCTATTAAAACCGAGACCCTTAAAAATGAGTTCTGAAGCAAGAATCATACCCCTAGACAAATGAGGATTGACATATACACACTATGTGTAAAGCAGATAATTAATGAGAATCTACTGCATAGCACAGGGAGCTCTACTCAGTGCTCTGTGGTGACCTAAATTGAAAGAAAATCTAAAAAAGAGGGGAGATATTGCCTGATTCACTTTTCTGTAGAGCAGACACTAAGACAACATTGCAAAGCAACTATACTCCAATAAAAAATTTTTTAATCAGTTCCTCTGTCAAGTTTATGATTATCCTCTCTATCCAAAATGTTATTTTCTTTTTTGTCTAACACCTGTTCCCCCTCAAGATTGAAGGGTATTGAAGAAGAAGGGGGATTGAACCTGGATCCACGCCCCAGTGTCCCTGTCCTTTAAGGTAAAAGGCTTCTGCTAAGGTCCATCTAGTCAAGGCTATGGTTTTTCCTGTGGTCATGTATGGATGTGAGAGTTGGACTGTGAAGAAGGCTGAGCGCTGAAGAATTGATGCTTTTGAACTGTGGTGTTGGAGAAGACTCTTGAGTATCCCCTGGGCTGCAAGGAGATCCAACGAGTCCATTCTAAAGGAGATCAGTGCTGGGTGTTCATTGGAAGGACTGATGTTGAAGCTGAAACTCCAATACTTTGGCCACCTGATGCGAAGAGCTCACTCATTTGAAAAGACCCTGATGCTGGGAAAGATTGTGGGCAGGAGGAGAAGTGGATGACAGAAGATGAGATGGTTGGATGGCATCACCAACTCAATGGACACGAATTTGGGGACTGTGGGAGTTGGTGATGGATAGGGAGGCCTGGCATGCTGAGATTCACGGGGTCACAAAGAGTTGGACACAACTGAGTGACTGAACTGAACTGAACTTAGTCTCCCAGGTTTCCCCTGAGTCTCAAAAGGATGGCTCAAGAGTTCATTTTTAGGAAATGGGAAGATGTGGAAACAAATAATAGCTGTTGGTTGGGGGAATCAATAACAATTTAGATTATAAGCCAGCTGGATAGAACAGTCACCAAACTTCCAGCTCCCTGAAAGATACAGATAAAAGCTCTGATACATATTCGTAAGCTGTTTTTACAAGAAGCAAACTCCCACCAGATGAAAACTGCTGACTACAAGCAGAGACCCCAGACTCGCTAAAACCAGATCAGTAAAGCTTGAAACTTCACCTTGATGCCAATCTGAGAATTGTGCATGAGCTGATCATGTTCCCTGCAGCCCTCTCTCTCACACTGCCTTTAAAACTTTTGTCTTCTAACCGCCAACACAGAGATGGTCTTATGACATTAATCCACCATCTTCCCAGATTGTAGGCCTCCTGAATAATGCAACTTTTCCTTTTCCTCCAACACTTGTCTGTCGGTTATTAGCTTTTTGAGTGGTGAGCAGCTGAACTTGGGTTTGGCACCAACCTCTCTAGTTATACCATGAAATGACTCTTTCATTTTGCTAATCCATGGTTCTCAGCATAGTGTCTGGTATGTAATGGCTGACTGGATGGATGGATGGGTGGAAAAGATGGATGAAAGGATGGGAGGGAAGAAGCAGGAACAGATTGAGGGAAGGAAAAATGGCTGCAAGGGTGTGAGGAGGGAAGGATGGATGGAGCGAGAGTTGGGTGGGTGGATGGATGGATAAATGGATGGAGGGTGAGATGGATGTTACTGTCATCCCAGCCTCCTTTCCAGTGATGGCTATTAGTGGCACATTTGGGATAACTATTTTGTACCTTAGTCTGGTTTAAACATCCCCTCCCAGGGCTTCCCGCACTCTGCTCAAAAAGGCCAAGTCTAATCGATGAGCAAACTTGATCCTACAACCCTCAAAAGGCAGCTGTGTGAAGAGTGCCTTTGAATTTGTGGTAATACTACAGACCTCAAGATTCTCATAATGAATCTGGCTGTCAAATTTTAGAGGTTGCCAGAACACATGGCAGAAGAGAATCCTTGCTTGCTAAGAGTCTCACCTAAATATGTTTTCTACCTTATAGGAGTCAGCCAAGCATTGACGATATAAAACCACGGACTCACATTCCTCTTCTGGCACTGCCTCTAGCCTTAAACTGTCACCTCTGTTTACAAGAGCCATCAAGGAAAGGGTTGTAGTTTTGCTCCATTTTGGAGCATAAGCATCTGGAAACTGACCACAGTGGACAGTGTTAAATTCCACAGTTGGGTGCATGTTTGTTCTTCTTATTTCTTTCCCATTTTGATTTTTTTTTAAACTGCCCTTTGGATGTTTGGTGCCAAGTTTAAAAAAAAAAATCAATAAACCCAACATTAGAGCAGCAAGTTTAATATAGCTCAACTTCCTGGAACACAGACCTCAGGGAAAGCGAGAAACATCATGTTGAAATGGTGCTGAGCTCAGACAGCAAAAGATGTTTGGGATGGAGAGGACTTGCTCAGCAAGATTCTGATACCTTCAGATGCAAATGAGACAACCCCTACAGGAGCAGTCTTGGCATGAGAGCATGTTGAGATATTTGTGGGAGACAATAGCCCAATGAGCTTCAACGGCCATGCTGGGAGTACAAAGGCGGCACGAAATGCAAGATCACAGCTCTACCAGCACTGGAGGTCTGCTGGAAGGTTAAAGGCAGAACTCGCCGTCTGAGTCCTTTGGAGCCTGGTCTCGCCACAGAGAACAGATTGCTGCAATTCTTACCACCCCCAACAGTTCATTTCATGAGAAACAGATGATCATTTGAGTTCGGGTTTTTAGAACCCATATTCAGAGGCCCAGATATGTTGGGCAATTTGAACAACCAACATCACTGACTTCACTCATCCATTCACAGATTAAACAAATGTTCACTGAAGGTCAACACTGAGATATATTGGTGAGCAAAACCAGCTTCTGGTCCTGCCTTTGTCAGGTTTGCAGTCTGGGGTGGGGAAGAAAGACAGCAGTCAGACGATTGCCCAGATCAATGTGAAATTACAGCTGGGATAAATGCCACAAAGGAGAAGGGCTGTGGCCAACAACTGCTGGATATTTACTCCCCCGGCCCTTCATACGTAAGCTCTCATTTAAATCTCAACAACAGCACTTCCATTTGATATGTTCATCCAGACTGTCAATCACAAAATACAGTTTTAGCAGCAAGGGGATTTTGGACAGGAACTGAGAGGACTTAGATATTACAGACATCATAGACCCTTCTCATGCTTGTGCTTCTCCCATTAGCTCCGACTCTATCTTTGTAGTAAGTAATGATTCTCTAGTTGCTGACCATGCGGAAAGAGCTAGGGCGGCAAATGCCTGTGTTCCTCCTTGGTCCAGCCCTCTTGCCTGTGAGTCCAGTAGAGGTGGTACTTAGAGTGCAGACAAAAACCAAGCAAGTCATTACCCTTTCCTATTCCATCTGACTCTCTGGGTGTCTACTGAATAAAAGTGAAATGTTATGAATAAAGTGCCATGACCACAGTGTTTAAAAAAAACCAATCACTAAAGCCCATAATTGATTATTAATTTTTACTAAAAGGGCATGTGGCTATCTTACTGCAATAAGATATTGACATAATGCGAAAGAAGAGACACTGTATAAATAGGAGGCTCCATCACTACACTGATTAGTTGGTCCAGCACTTCATGCAATGCGATTTTTGTTTAATAAGTCACATTATAAATCATCTTCTGAAATGTTAATTAAGTGGTAAAACATTTGCTGAAAGTTAAAAGTTACTAAGAATTTAATTATAACCTTGTGGATGCCATTTCCAGTCAATTATGGACCGTTCTTATAGTCTTGATAAACCACAAAATGCATCCTGTTAATGATCAATTGGTACTAAATTAGCTGGAATTAGTTTTTATTAAATCTAAATTAGATTTTTATTTGTGATACAATAAAATAGTGCACCCAGCCCTTGCCACTATGATTGGGGATATTTCTATAGAGAGTGATCACCAGATGTCTAATTGGGCAATTAATAGATACAGTTCCCAAATTAACATAATCGGGGGACCTGAAAAGAAAACAAAATGATTATTCAGCCAGCAGACCATCTTTTTTGCATCCTGCCTTTCAGCTGAGGATGTCAACCAACCCCTCATTCTTTTGGAAATCCATGCTTGTCAAGGCTGGATTCCTACCAAAAATGGTCACTGAGATCCCCAAAACCAACAGCTTCAAAGTTTGCCAGCATGGAGATGGCAATCACGGAGACTACCCAGAAGTTCCTCCCCCATGGGTGGCTCTCCCAGGTCGTGCTGTGCCTTCAGGCAGGTATAGCGAGCCTTCGTGGGGTGTACAGAACCACAGAGGTAACCAGCCAGATAACGGGGTGTTTACACAGCTGACAGGAGTCCAAACACTCAAGCCCATCTCCTTCCAAAACCAATTTTCCAGATGAGTTTAGTTTGCTGTTCCAAAGCTTTTTCGCTTCACTGTTTAATATACCACAGAAGGGATTGCAACTTAACCTCTCCATTTATGCCATCTACTTAAAACACTTTATAATTGCTTTCCCAACATGTTCAGTTCATAGTCTCAAAGTGTGTCCGATGCCATCTGTATTCTCTTAAGAGATAGTTCTGCCCCCCACCCCCCCATATAAATAGGTTCTGTTCAGCTTTCGTCTGTAAAGGGGGCTGGGGAGTGTCAGTTACGCTGCTCACTCTGGTACCCAGGCTTCACTCTCTGATTCCTGTTCGTCCAGTAGTTTTCTTAAAACTCAGGAAACTATACCAACAAACAAGCAAAAATAGGTGAAATATAAAATAAAAAAAAAAGTAAGGGTTCTTTATATATAGTTCTTAAAACTTACTTTTAAATGGAGAGTAATTGCTTTCCAATGTTGTGTTGGTTTCTGCCATACAACACAAACCAGCCATACGTGTACCTACGTCCCCTCCTTCCCCACCCCCATCCCACTCTAGATCATCACAGAGCACCAGGCTGAGCTCCCTGTGTTATACAGCAACTTCCCATTAGCTCTCTGTTTTCCACGTGATAATGCACATGCACCAGTGCTACTTTCAAGAGAGACTACCCAGGAATGAATTATGTAAAGCTTATAAGAAGGCAGTGAGGAGTGCGCCAGCTTCCATTAGTATCTGCAGTCTTCTTAGTGATGCCCTTAGGTGCCCTCCACCTCCTCCAGGAGCAACGGTGAAGCTCTGTACAGGATGGACCATAGCCGTTCAGGACTGCTTTTATTATTGTCATCATTCTCTTAACTGCTTCCTAAGTGTAGGCTGGCCCATCCCAACCCCCACTCAGTCACGGAATCTGTATTTCCAATCACTCTTTCTTTAGGAACTCATTCATTTAGCAAACAGTCAGGAACTGCTTTTCTGCAGAGCTGGGCACTTAGACACCAGGATGCAATGGTAAAATTGACTGACAATGGTCCCTGTTTTCAAGGGGTGCCATCCAAGTGGGAGAAACAGACTATAAGTGTTAACTACATATAACTGCAAATTGCCACAAATGCTATGCAAGGCAAGAAAGAGTGAGAGCTGTAAGGAAAATAATGGGCTTTCCTGGTAAAGAATCTGCCTGCAATGCAGGAGATCTGGGTTTGATCCCTGGGCTGGGAAGAGCCCCTAGAGAAGGAATGGCAACCCACTCCAGTATTCTTGCCTGGGGAAGTCCATGGACGGAGGAGCCTGGCAGGCCACAGTCCATGGAACTGCAAAGAGTAGGGCATGACTGAGCAAAAATAGTGGAGGCTTCTTTAATTAGGTGGACAAGACGGGTATCTTTGAAGACTGGCGATTTAAATTGAAACCCGAGTGGGATTAAGTCCAAAGGAAAACCACTGAAACAGACCTTGCAGGGGAAGGAGTTTGGTTATTGAAGAAGCTTAGGAGGCCTGGAAGAAGAGCCATCATGGCATGGTGAATGAGGGGAAGGTGGCATGGGCAGAGAACTAGGAGGCCATAGGAGGTGGTAGGCAACACAGGCAATTAAGGAGCATGAGAGGAGATGAGGCAGCTGGAGAAGTTAGGCGAGAGAACAAGCTGATATGCCTGGGCTCTCAGGTCATCACTCTTGCTGACTGATGGAGAATGCATAGGAAGAGGCTGAGATGGGGAAAGCACAACTGGAGGCTGCTGAAATTCTCCAGACAAGAGAGATGGGGGGATGGAGGGATAGGAGGTGGAAGGGAGAGAGGTGATAGACGGAGATGCATTTTAAGAAAGAACCAGAGGGATGGGTTGGTTATGAAGCTGAGGCTAGAGAAAACTCAAGAAGGCGCCTAGGTTTCTGGCCCGAGCATCTGAGTTTACTCGTTCATTCAGCTTGTAGTCCTTGAGCACTTAAAGCACTTAGTATACACCAGACCTGGATATGACAAAGGCGGGCCCGACAGCAAAGGTTCATCCTCTCATGGAGTTAACATCCCTTGAGGGGAGAGCTGACAAGCTAATTGCAGAGAATTCCTTCCCTTTCCAGTCATTCAGAATCAGACAGGACATTTGTCAGCTACAATTCTAAGACAATTTGCTTTGGCGATGACTGTGACTTGCTCTCATCCAATATAAATTCAGTTTCTTCCAAAATGACTTTGCTTGTCTCCTGCTGGGTCAGAACAGATTTCAGAGACCTCTTTGGTGCTGTTATATTACAAATGATTACTAGGTCTAGGGTTTCCTCTATGAGTGTGATTCAGGAGGCACCATGAAACGCCTTTCGTGTGATTCAGGAGGCACCATGAAACGCCTTTCGCTTTACCCCCAACCTGCTGAAGACACGTGGAAGTTTTTTTATTTGGAGCCTTATCCATGATTTATCATACAATGACTTCACAATCAATTCCATTTTTTGTTTTATAGAAGGTCTCCTCCTAATTATTACAGTTATATGGATTACCTATATAAAATCTGGGAAAGAAAAAGGAAAAGGAAAAAAGTATAATCACTCATGATGCTATTCAAGTTTTATAAAGCAGTTTTATAATTCTGGTGCTCTCTTTATATGCATATTTCAATGAAGCTTTTATTATAAAAATTTTTATTTTGAATTTAACAATAAGACAAATCTGTTTTTCAAATGTTTTGCATAGCTACGACTTCAATACCCTGGACGCATAGGTTGTATCAGGGTATCACTATCCTAAGCATAATTTCAACAAAGTGTGCATGCACTTCTTGTGCTATTCAGGATTAGCTCATCTTTATTTGTATCTTGGAAGTAGAATTAATGGGCCAAAAGGTAGGAATGTTTTAAAGGCCTGTGATACATATTGTTAAAATGCTTCTAAAAGGGTTGTGCTAATTAATGCTCCCTAGAGAAATGCAGGAAAGAAAGTTAAGCCAAACTCTTTTAAGCATCATTTTCTCTTCTCTCCCGTCTATTAAATTTTTAATGTGTGTTAATTAGATGGGTGAAAAATTTCCTCTAGTTTTTGTAATGGCCTCCTTTTTAATTTTTATTAGAGGTTGGAACCTACCTACTACCCCACATGGGCCTATAAGTCATTTATAATTCCTTTTTTGTGAATTGTTTTGTTCATGTCCTTTACTCCTATATTGGGGTCTTAGCTTTAAGTTTTTCTGTCCTTATTTATTTCTATGAAATCTGTATATCTGTACCACCACTGCATTCTCTTCTCCTTTGCTGGCTTTTTCTTTCCTAGCCTACCCCCTGACAAGAAGAAAGTCTTTAAATATTCATCACATACATAGATTTTTATAAAAATGATCAGTATAATCAAGAGAAAGTTTTTTTTTTTTCCCCAATTAATCATTCCCCTATTTTAAAAACCCTAAAAATCAGAAGTCTACACCACCGAGAACTGTAGGGAAGCACAAGCAGTGAGCTCCATACTGTTACTGATTCCCTGTGGGATCCAGGTGGACCCTGCTCTGGAATTCAGTCTCTCCTGCACTGACCATGGGAGGACACTGATGGGGTTGAGTCAGGGCTCAAGATGGAACCAGAGGAGTAGAAAGAGGAGGAGAGAGTGTGGCTTCAGAAAGTACACCTCCCCTAACGCAGTGAAAACCAACAAGCAAGCAAGCAACCACCGACAACAAACTGCATGTCTACATAATGAGAGTGAAGTGTTACACCCTCAGCCATGTCTGACTTCTTGTGACCCCATGGACTGCAGCCCGCCAGATCCTTGCTCCATGGAATTCCTCAGGCAAGAAAAGTGGAGTGGGTAGCCATCCCCTTCTCCGGGGGATCTTCCCAATCCAGGGACTGAACCCGGGTCTCCTTCACTGCAGGCAGATTCTTTACAGTCTGAGCCACCAGAGAAGCCCCATGCATACATAAGCTAAGAGCTATCTGCAACTGTCTTCTAATCACAAAGCCATTTCATGATTGGCTACTGGCCATTAGTATTTTCTCCAGGAATGGATGAATCTAGAATATCCTTCCAATCATGCTGCCCATAGT
>SJYQ01004755.1:1446217-1463318 GCA_006410935.1 Redunca redunca | reverse complement strand
AGAACTGTGACTCTGTCTCTCTGTCATCAGTGTATTTAACCATGCCACTACTCCTCAGCCACAACCATATTGATTCATTTATTGATCTCAGCACAATCTGTTCAACCTTCCTTATTGACAGGTCACTCTATTTTGTTGATGATTTATTAATAAATGTCATATTCATAAAGGTATGTGCTCTGAGGGTTTATGTTCCAGATGTGCTATCATTTAGGTTAAAACCAAATGTTATTTATACACTAGCTCCAAGGAGAGAACCCTAACTCTTGTGAGGGTAACTGGCTGCTGCCATAGGGCAGGGCTGGAATTATGGTTTCACTGAACATAGCCACCTAAACCCTGGGTCAAATGATTCCTACTAAGCCCACCACACAACTTCAAATGTAAAATTATTCTTACAAAATGTATTATCACAAATATGGTGACTTAACATGAATTTTTTTAATCTTACAGTTTCATATGCTAGAAGTCCAACATAGGTCTATCTGAGTGAAAAGCATGATGTTAGCAAGGCATTGTTCCTTCTGGAGCTGCAGGAGAGAATCTGTTTCCTTGACTCTTCCAGATTCTATGACTGCTCACATTGTTTGGCTCCTAGCTCCCTTCCTGTGTCTGCAAAGACAGTTAACACGGTAACCCTCTGACCATACTTCCATTGTCACATCTCTCTCTGCCCACAGCCAGAAAAGATTCTTCACTTTCAAAAACTCATGTCATTAGACTGAACTTACCTGGATAATCCCAATGATCTCTCAGTCTCAAAGTCCTTCATCACATTTGCCAAGTCACTTCTGCCATGTAAGGTAATGTATTCAGACTTCCCTGGAATTACGATGTGGACTTTTCAGGGGGAGGTGTGTTTCATTCTTCCTATTTGTCTTAGTCGGTTCAAGCTGCTATAACAAAATGCCACAGACTGGGCAGCTTATAAACAATGGGAGTTATTCTCTCACAATTTTGAGGCTAGAACAGTAGGGTACCACTATGGTCAGGTTCTGGAGAGGGCCTTCTTCTGGATTGCAGACTGCTGACTTCTTATTGTGTCCTCACATGGCCAAGGGCAGAGAAAGAAGCAACAGGCATTCCATTGACACTTACAAAGGCACTAATCCCATTCATGAGAGCTCCATCCTCATGACCTCATTTAACTATAATTACCTCCCCAAAGCCCCAGCTCCTAATAACATCATCACACTGGGGACCAGAGTTTTGACATGTGGATATTTGTACAGACACTACTGCAGGAGAACATGTCAATACCAGGAAAATAAATGACCCAGTTAAAAAATGGGCCAAAGAACTAAACAGACATTTCTCCAAAGAAGACATACAGATGGCTAACAAACACATGAAAAGATGCTCAACATCACTAATTATCAGAGAAATGCAAATCAAAACCACAATGAGGTATCATTTCATGCCAGTCAGAATGGCTCTGATCCTAAAGTCTACAAGCAATAAATGCTGGAGAGTGTGTGGAGAAAAGGGAACCCTCTTACACTGTTGGTGGGAATGCAAACTAGTACAGCCACTATAGAGAACAGTGTGGAGATTCCTTAAAAAACTGGAAATAGAACTGCCATATGACCCAGCAATCCCACTGCTAGACATACACGCCCAGGAAACCAGAATTGAAAGAGACACATGTACCCCAATGTTCGTCGCAGCACTGTTTATAATATCCAGGACATGGAAGCAACCTAGATGTCCATCAGCAGATGAATGGATAAGAAAGCAGTGGTACATATACACAATGGAGTATTACTCAGCCATTAAAAAGAATACATGTGAATCAATTCTAATGAGGTGGATGAAACCCTGGAGCCTATTATACAGAGTGAAGTAAGCCAGAAAGAAAAACAACAATACAGTATACTAATGCATATATATGGAATTTAGAAAGATGGTAATGATAACCCTGTATGCGAGACAGCAAGAGAGACATAGATATATAGAACAGTCTTTTGGACTCTGTGGGAGAGGGCAAGGGTGGGATGATTTAGGAGAATGGCATTGAAACATGTATAATACCATATGTGAAACGAATCACCAGTCCAGGTTTGATGCATGATACAGGATGCTCGGGGCTGGTGCACTTGGATGACCCAGAGGGATGGTATGGGGAGGGAGGTGGGAGGAGGGCTAAGGATGGGGAACATGTGTACACCCGTGGCAGATTCATGTTGATGTATGGCAAAACCAAATACAATATTGTAAAGTAATTAGCCTCCAATTAAAATAAATAAATTTTTAAAAAAAAGCACGTTAAAAAAAAAAAGAAAAGAAAAACAAACACAGTCTAAACTTAGGGTGAATTCTTAGTTGTAAGCTCATCAACTTCCCATCCTGAGCAAGACTTCTGGTCTCCTAATAGTATATTCAAAAGCAGAGACATTACTTTGCTGACTAAGGTCCGTCTAGTCAAGGCTATGGTTTTTCCTGTGGTCATGTATGGATGTGAGACTTGGACTGTGAAGAAGGCCGAGTGCCGAAGAATAGATGCTTTTGAACTGTCGTGTTGGAGAAGACTCTTGAGAGCCCCTTGGACTGCAAGATCCAACCAGTCCATTCTAAAAGAGATCAACCCTGGGATTTCTTTGGAAGGAATGATGCTAAAGCTGAAGCTCCAGTACTTTGGCTACCTCATGCGAAGAGTTGACTCATTGGAAAAGACCCTGATGCTGGGAGGGATTGGGGGCAGGAGGAAAAGGGGACAACAGAAGATGAGATGGCTGGATGGCATCACTGACTCTATGGACATGAATCTGAGTGAACTCTGGGAGATGGTGATGGACAGGGAGGCCTGACGTGCTGCGATTCATGGGGTCGCAAAGAGTCGGACACGACTGAGCGACTGAACTGAACTGAACTGACTGAAGATTATATGTACTAGAAGTCTAAATATGATAGAGAAGAAAAGTATAGAGATGATTCACAAGCCACTCTGGAAATTTTTTTCTAGGTGGCGTTAGAAGTGAGGCATCACCATCATCAGCTTCTGGTCTTCCCTGCAGTTGGAGAATCAACCTACTCATATAAGCTTCCTAGGAAGCCAGAGTCTCAGAACGGTGATGCAGCCCCCCACTTATCCCACAGGACTGCATTCCCCTTCCAGCAACCCTGGATTGTAGGCAAGGATGCTCCTACATTACTGCCTATACACTTACACCCTCCTTAATCTCCCAGAGAAGAGACAACCATGGGAACTTGAATTACCTCAACTCAATGATTATAATTTATACATACCTTGAAATATCATTTATTTACCTGGCCTTCTACTCAGTATATCAAATCCACTTCAAGTCTCCATGTTCAAAATTAAATTCATCTTCTTCCTCACATTACTTGCCTAGAACTTGTCTCCTTTTGGCATTTCCTATTACAGCTAATGGCACTAGCAATCACCTTTAACTCCCATGGGTCAACTGACCTCCTAAGTAATAGTGGAATTCTTCCTCTTCACCAACAATACCTGGTTTAAGCACAACCACCATCTGCTATCTTTAGTGGTCACCTAGCAGATGCCTCATGCTCTCTTTTTAGAATTTAGGTGTCAGTCACTCAGTTTGTGTCCGACTCCTTGCAACGCCATTGACTGTAGCCTGCTAGGCTCCTCTGTCCACTGAATTCTGCAGGCAAGAAACTCTTCTCAAACCAATTTTTTTTTTTCAGGGAAAAAAACAAAACAAAACAGGATAATCTTTTCAAAATAATCAACCGGTTGCGTCACCCTCTCACATCTTCACCACGAGGAGCTGTGCTTGGTCCACCCCGGCCCTGGACTCATTTTCAGCAAGCATCCCTTCACTTAACACTTTCACCCACCCAGAACCTGGTGTGCAGCTCACAGAATGTCCTGTGTTTCCCACTAAGAGAAGGCTTCTGAATGGGTTCTTCCCTCTGTCTGATACACATGTCCACTACCCTCATCTTCTGCCAATTCTTTTTATCTAAAGAGCTCGTTTGCCCTTCAAGTTTTGAGTCAGATACCTAGTTCTCACCGAAGCCTTTCTTCACCCCACTCAGCCACATCAGATTTCACTGCCTTTCCTGTAGTTTGTGATGTATATCATCTGCCTAATAAATGCATGAAATCTATAATTTCAACTAAGGTTGCCTTATTTCAGCTTCACATATATTACTGCACATTCATTATTTCAATAGTTTGGTAACTGATTTCCTTTTCTTCAGCTTTCTCTTCCTCTTCCACTTTCCACAGTATCATAAGTATGATCCCTCACACATGTAACTCTGATGATGCCAGGCCCCTGTTACTTATTTATTAGTTTATTTATTTAATTGGTATGCCCATTGCCTACTGAGAGAATTCCAACACTCTTTAGCTTTATTCATAGCCCTTCCAAATTTAGGCATCTCCTACCGGACTCCCCTCCTTTCTCCTCCACATCTTCACACTTACGGCCAATCTGAGCTGGTCACTGTGGTTGGGATTTGAGGCTCTATTTGCAGTCTTGCCATCCCTCAATTGCTGTTTTCCAGCATTGCTTGCCTTGGGCTTACTCAGCCCAAGCTGCTAGCTGGCTTCGATACCAGTCTTCTTTCATCCCGTCCAGTTGGTCATGCTCTCTCCATCCCCTCAACGCTCACTCCTCTCTCCACCACTCACATAGGACAGAGAGACTAGTGCTGTAACACACGTATGTCCTATTCACGCTTGTCTTCTTTCAGCCAGTTAATACATTTTCATTGTTGTTGTTCAGTTGCTTAGTCATGTCCAACTCTTTGTGACCCCATGGACTGCAGCACGCCAGGCTTCCCTATCCTTCACCATTTCCCAGAGCTTGCTCAAACTCATGTCCATTGAGTTGGTGATGCCATCCAACCATCTTGGCCTCTGTCATCCCCTTCTCTTCTTGCCGTCTATCTTTCCCAGCATGAGGGTCTTTTCCAGAGTTGGCTCTTCACATCCGGTGGCCAAAGTATTGGAGCTTCAGCTTCAGTATCAGTCCTTCCAATGAAAATTCAGGGTTAATTTCCTTTAGGATTGACTGGCTTGATCTCCTTGCATTTTCACTGAGCTTCTATTACACTCCAGGCACTATGGACATGAGGATGAATAAGACATAATGTCTGCCCTCTGGGAATTTATACTCTGATGAGCAAGAGGCAGGAGAGTAGTAACTGAATGTAGCCTTCAAAGTATTATGGTCAGCCCAAATGATCTATAAACTCCAGAAGAAAAAAAAATCCTATCTTTGACATCCCTTTCACTTTCGTATATTTTAATGAAAAAGTGTTGTTGCAACAATCATCAAGGCCTCTGGGGCTTGGGGTAGAAAATGTGACTGTCTGTGTCTAAACACAAGAAGGTGTAGTAAAGACCATAGCATTCGATAAAGTCCTGCCTATTAAGAGTATTTCTGCATCAGGAATGGAGCCAGATTGAGTCTCGGCAGACCCATCCCATGTCTGTCATTAAAAGCCAAATGACTACACTCTTTACCCAGAATAATGAGCAGCAGTGCTGTTTGCCATTATAACTTATGACAGCAAACACCATTCAGAGAGGCACTTTGAGAATACAGCCTTAATGTGGTGTTGTCTTAATCAAATACTTCTTTATCGATTGCTTATGGTTCAAAAAAAAAAGAGAGATAGGTTTGCATAACTGCCCCTAAGGAGAGGTATTAGCTGCAGCAGCTTTATTATGTCTTTGCACAAATCAACCATGATGACCCAGATCCTGCTGGATTCATTTTTAGAGAAATAGTAACAACTCCAAAACATGGTCAACCAATCTGATTACATATATGCTTTTAAAAGTATTAAATATTGGGTTTCCCTAGTGGTCCAGTGGTTAAGAATCAGCCTGCTAACGCAGGGGACATGGGTTCAATCCCTGGTCTGGGAAGATCCCACACACCTCAGAGCCACTAAGCCTGAGCGTCACAACTACTGAACCCTCATGCCAAAATTAATGAAGCCCACATGCCCCAGAGCCCGTGCTCTGCAACAAGAGAAGCCACCACAATAAGAAGCCCAGGCGTCACAAAGAAGCGCGGCGCCTACTCGCTGCAACTAAAGAAAGCCTGTGGGCATCAAAAAAGACCCAATGCAGCCAAAAATAAATAAATGAATAAATAAATACAAGAAAAAATAACACTGAGTTGTCTTTGAAAACATATTAAGTATTTTTAAGGGACAAAATGAGAAAAGCTGTTTGCACCAAAAATGGGAGATAAGACAATAAATATCTCTTTCTTGAATTTTCTAAATATTTGCCTCCCTGCCTTTGATTCTCCTGTTCCTTCTATCTAGACTTTCTATACGGTTCCCCAGGCAAGCATATGGCTTCCTCAGCCACGCCCTCCTCCTGACAGCATCACATGCTGAGCTCATTACAGCCTAACCCCCACTAGCTTGTGAACCCAAAGAACACAAAGGTTGGGTCCCATCCTCTGTGTCCCTACAAATATGTTATGGGTGTCTGTCCAGTGAAGGAAGAGTTCATTCCAGTCGGTTAGAAACCTAAGTGGTTAAAGAAGAGAAAATCTAAATACATCCTACAATAGATGATGTGATTTCATAGTAAACATCGTCAATAAAATACTTAAAGTCATCAATAAAAAATAACTAAAACAAACTCATCAGTACTAAATAAACATATTTTTAAAAATGATAGTGGCAAATGCAGTAACAACTTATAGCAAAACTGGAATAGACCACCCACAGCAGTAGCTTGATGATATGCACAGAGTTTTATTTATCCTAGGGAAGCAACTGGGAATGAATTAGTAAGCTATGGTGTATCAATCCAATAGGAAATTCCACAGCAATTAAAAGTGATAGTTATGAAGATAATTCAGACATGAAACTGTTATGAAATTGTATGTTTCATAATAAACAAAAGCTGCAAAGAAAACAGAAATAGTTTGACTTTGGATGTCACAGTGAGGGTGAATCTTTAGTATGTTTTATTTTTATTTTTATTAGCGTTCTCTACTGCTTCAGCAGCATAAAAATTGATCATCTTTTTTAGGGCCATGTTCTAAAGTTCTGTATTAAAATGCAATATGATCTCTAGCAATTTCATTTTTGTATAACACTGTGACTCAACACATTTTTTATTACGTTTTGAAAATATCCCTTTCACCTCCTCACACAAATACTGTATTGATGTGTTTGGGCACCTGGGTGACTGTTACAACATTCTTGCATTTACGTAAAAAAAAGTTACAGGAAGAGTCTAGGAAAAGGTGATAGATTGAAGACATACACATATTTTCTCTCCCTCTCAGAATCTCCTTTAAACAACAATATAGGGTTTCTTTTTGTTTGTTTATCTGTTTCATTTCCATTATGGTTTATTACAGGACATTGAATATAGTTCCCATGCTATATGGTAAGATCTTATTATTTATCTATTTGCTCTATAGAAGTTTTTTATCTACTAGTCTCAAACTCCCAATCCTTCCCTCCCCTACTTGGGGTTTCTTTAAAAAGCCTAAACAACAAGAACGGAGAATGAAAGAGGGAGGAACATCTACAATATTTGGGAAGTTCCAAAGCAGATGGATAAATTACCTGACTAGTACTGAGAAAAATGAAACAAGCTGGTAGTAGGGAAAGTTGAGAAGCAACTCTATGGCAGAAACCAACACAGTACTGTGAAGCAAATATCCTCAAATTAAAAAAAAATTGTTTTTTAAATCAAAGGAGAAGCAACCCAATTGAGACCATAGGACCCTTGAGTGGATCAGGATTAGACAGCACCTCTGAAAGTGAAGGTGAAGATGAAGATGGTGCTTTCTGTTTCTTTCTTTGGCTGCAACATATCGCTTGTGGGATCTTAGTTCCCCGACCGCAGACTGAACCCAGGTCCTTGGCAGTGAAAGCATAGAGTTCTAACCACTGGACCACTATGGTATTCCCAAAGATGGTGCTTTTAAGGAGCAGGACCCCTGCGGAATGCATACCTGAGAAACGTTTTGATTTCCAGAACTGCTGCCCCCACTCAGCTGGACAACTTTCTTTCTCCAATGCCAACATGTAACTGGAGTTTTTTTTCTCTACAGAAGATAAAGCAAAGCTTGTGCTCTGTAATGTAAGGAATTTTATCAAATAAATGTGTCTATGTCTTTTAGAACCATCACACCGGTGCCTGGAGTGAAGGGTATGAAGGGTGAGATGGAGCCAGAAGGCAGGGAAACTAGTGAGTCAGCTTGTGAAAACTAGGTAGGAGATCGCTGGCAGCAGAAGCAATGGAGAGAGATGTTTTTGGGAAACAGAAACCACAAGGCTTAGTTAAGTGATTTGATGTAGAGGAGAGGCAGAGGCGAGTAAGTCAAGGACGATTCCCAGTTCTTCCTACTGGATGACTTCTACATGGTCTCTATATGGCTCTGTCTCCCCCCTGCTCGTTGCTTTATTTATCTCAGGATTTTTGTCATAAACCCTAGTAGCTCATGGGGGCTTCCCTGTGGCTCAGACTTTAAAGAAACTGCCTGCAAGGTGGGAGACCTGGGTTCAATCCCTGCATCAGAAAGATCCCTTGGAGAAGGAAATGGCAATCCACTCTAGTATGCTTGCCTGGAGAATTCCATGGGCAGACAACTTGGTGGGCTATAGCCCATGTGGTTGCAAAGAGTCGGATACGACTGAGCCACAAACACACTGGTAACTCAAATCTTTGGGGAAGGAAGTGGAGAAAACCTTCCTCAGCAATCATTTCTCCATCCTTCTTCTACTCCATGTTCCAGAGCAGAAGCGAGTTTTAAGGAAACTGGGGATAAAAAGCAGGCTGCCATTTGTGTGAGGTGCTTACAAACCAGGTAGTAATTTAGGTGTTCACATAGTTGATGTGTAAATGCAGAATGATGTCCTTTTCTGTGCAAACTAGCTATTCCTACTATGCGCCATCTGGAGCGATGATTCTATTTGTCTTTGCCATTCAAATCATTTGGGGAATAACAACTCACCCTAGCATCACTGGACTTCCCTGGTGACTCAGACAGTAAAGAATATGCCTGTAATGCAAGAGACCCAGGTTCGATCCCTGGGTAACAAAGATCCCCTGGAGAAGGGAGTGGCTACCCACTCCAGTATTCTTGCCTGAAGAATTCTATAGACAGAGGAGCCTGGCTGGTTACAGTCCATGGGGTTGCAAAGAATCGGACACAACTGAGCAACTAATACTAGCATCAAACCTGTCTCAGTACACGTCTCCATCTAAGCTGTTGATAATTCTTCTTGGATAATATTGTGGAAAAGTTGTGCAGAGGAAAAGGGTGAGATCAAATGAATTCTTGCTTTTCTTAATCTGGGCAATGCTTCTCTTAAGTGATATCTACTGGTGTTTGGCAGTAGAATGAAGCACATTTTAATGTCATGCAACCTTTTAAAAAACCCTATTTTCTTCTTTTTCCTGTCTTACTGTAATTGTAGAAGGAATCAATAAATAAAGACATTGACCTTGACAATGGATAAGTATGGCACCTAGACTCAGTTTAGCCATTATAAAGTTACATGTCTCATTATCCTGGCAAGTTCCTGGAAGCCACATGCAGTTGAGCCTAAAAAAATCCCATAAAGTCCTTTTCATTATGACCGGGGAACAACTGCAGAGTATCTGCGTGGATAATACTGCCACATCTTTTTTAGGAGAACAGCTGGTAACTCAATGGCCTTCTTTCTTTTTTTAAAAAAAAGTGCCTCTTGCTCTGAAGTTTCAGCAGGAAACTGCTGCTTCATCATCGAGTCATGTCACATATTTTATGGTGCTAAGCTTTGCCGTAGGAGTTGAGAAACAAAAATGAAAGAAAATTGATGCACTGTATGAATCGGTGCCAGTGAACAGAGAGTAATGGGTGAGCATAAAACTCAGCATCTACTGAGAGTGAAGGGTATACAGTCCGTTGACATTCGGAACTTGAACATGAGCACCATTTCAGATGCCTGGAGGGAAGATAACGCTCAGCGGAGGGTTTATCGGTGGTGGTGCAATCTGATCATGGGTTCTGGTGCAATTTCAGGGGGATGAAGTGTGTAGGAGAATGGACTCAGATGAAAAGGCTCTGACTCTGAAAGATCAGAAATGATGTGACAGACTCCTTAGAAATGAGAAACAAGAGTTGGCTAGAATACTTTCCACATGGACACAGGCATGGATGCAAAAAAATGCACCTGCCCTTAGCACGTAAGAGGAGAAATAACTCTTGTTTCATGATTTTCAAAGAGAGACAGTACACCAGAGTAATTAATGAAAAATAGTATTAATGTAATTTATATATAAAGAGTCCTCAATAAATCATTAAGAAAGAACATCCCAATTACATATAAAGAAATGACACAAACACTGAGCATTATGCAAGAAGAAATCCATCCTGTGAACAAGCATTTAAAAGGTTTATCCTGAATAATAAACAGATTGCTAAGAACAGCCATGACATATTATTTTGCATCTTTTATTTTGATAGAAAAAGATAACACAAAAGATGCATTGACATGGCCATACTTTTATATTGCTGAAGGCAATAAATTTTTATAAGTCTCTTTTTGGAAGCAATCTGTCAATAGGTATAAATACATTCCTATCTGGTAAACAACAATTCTTGAAAGCTTTTCTGGGTTTAACAATCTGAAATGCAGGAGAAGGTGCATATATGAAGATGTTAATTTGTGTGTGTGTTTCAAGTTGGAATTCTCCAGGCAAGAATACTGGAGTGGGTAGCTATTAGCTTCTCCAGGGGATCTTCCTGACTCAGTGATCGACTCTGGGTCTCCTGTGTTGCAGGCAGATTCCTTGCTGTCTGAGCCACCAGGGACACCCATTTAAAGTTGGAGGCAGTCTTAACGTCCAATGTAGGGAAAGTTAAATAAATAATGACATATCCATTGCTTAGATGACTTACTAAACATTTTAATTATGATAACTTCATAGCAATGTAGAATATATAGTAAGCAATTATATATTCAATTAAAGGGAAAATAAATAAGAGGACTATTTAATGGGAAATATACTGTGATTAGAAACATGAAAAACAATAGCTAATATTTAAATAGTATTCTTCATTGCTAGACACTTTGTTAAGCACTTTGCATTGATTATCCTACTGAATCTCCCTAACAGCCCCATGAGGTTAGCATCCCATTCACAGATGTGCAAACTTCCCACTCACAGATGTGCAAACTTTGACTTGGAGATATAAAGTTACTTGTCTGAAGTGACAGAGCTGGTAAGCGGACTTAGATACTCTGCCCTCTGCTCTGGAGCTCTTAACCAATGCTCCATAGCACCCTTTCTGAAGGAATGAAAGAAAAGAACTGGACAAGAACATGAGAAAAACAAAAGTATATTTGGCGAGTGGGATTACCACCCACAGTTTCTGGATATTAGAGTTTCGTTTCAATAATATAAACTATTCTCTAAAACCTCTATTTCTGATGAAAAGGAGATGGATACAAATGATTGCACTAAATGGATGTCATGAAGGGAAATGGCAACGTGGTCTCTCATTCAATCTTCCTCCTTCAATCTTCACTGGGGAAAAAGAGGCTCTAACTGTCCGCCTCCACCATATGTTGTAGTGAAGACAGGTGGGTCAGCTTATTACCCCACTGCTGGGATCTTGGGGTCGGCATTGTGACATTTTGCGTTGGCTGTTTCTTTGTTGTGGGGACTGTCCTGTGGATTACAGGGTATCTAGCAGCATTCTCAGCCTTGATCCATCAAATACCACCAGCACACTCCCTCCAAGTTGTGACGACCAAAAATGTCTCCAGACATTGCCAAGTGTCCCCTGGGGGGCAAAAATTGTCCTTGGTTGAGAACCAGTGCCTTAGGAATTCATTTCCTTTCATTTGGGCTCCATGGTCTTCCTATGAAGATATGAAAATGTTAGTCGCTCAGTTGTGTCCAACTCTGTGCCATCCAATGGACTATAGTCTGCCAGACTCCTCTGTCCATGGGGTTCTCCAGGCAAGAATACTGGAGTGGGTTGCTATGCCCTCCTCCAGGGGATCTTCTGGGCCCAGGGACTGAACCCCGGTCTCCCACATTGCAGGCAGATTCTTTATTATCTGAGCCACAAGGGTCTTCCTATAGCCTTTTGATATTAGTTTGATATTAATATGACTGTCCTAGAGTGGTTTTCCTACTGAGAAGAGGAATCCAATCCACCGACACAAGAATAACTCTTGGGACCAGGATGGTTCTATTTCAGCTTTCCAATGAAAGCTGACCACTTGACATTTACACAGATCAGTCAGCCTCTTGGGAGTTCCTCAATTTTAAGTCCATATTCCAGGGACAACAGGGGGCACCACAGAGTGCTTAGAATTTGGCATCAAGCAGACAGACCAAGTCTTCTTTTCTTATTGACTAGGTAGGACTGATCTCACCTCTCTGAACCTTGATTTTTTATCATATTTAAAGGGAAATATTAGTACCTACTCTGAAGAATTGCTTTGAGGATTTGAAAAAAAAGTATACATAATCAGTAAGAAATCTTAGGATAACCCCAAGTAGTTTACAAGGTGGAGTGGGGGTACAGAAACATATGAACATAAATTCAGTGTTGGGTGAGGGGTTCCATGAGTATTTCTCTGCTCCAGATTAGACTAGCTTTTCCCAGTGGATGTTTTCTAGCTCCCTTACCTCTCTCATCATTGCATTCATCACAGTTCAAGAGATCTTCCACCAGACTATAGGTTAAGAGGGCATGGATTAGGTTACTTCAATACCCCTAGTACCTACATGGTGTCTGGCTTACATTAGGCACTGAAAAAAGAATTTTTAAAATAATTAAGTGAAGAAATAACTGTTGAATGTATGTGCTAAGTCGCCTCAGTTGTGTCTCAGGGTGACTCTTTGTGACCCTGTGGAATGTAGCCCTCCAGGCTCTTCTGTCCATGGGACTCTCCAGGCAAGAATGCTGGAGCAGGTTGCTATGCCCTCCTCCAGGGAATGTTCATGATCCAAGGATCGAACCCGTGTCTCTTTTGCCTCCTGCACTGGCAGGCAGGTCCTTTACCACTAGCACCGCCTGGGAAGCCCCTTGAATGTACAGGGTGTGATGAAAAGAGAGAGAGATGAATGAATCCTGCCTAAATCAGGGGCAGAAATACAGTCAAGGAAGTGGCTACATTTGTGTTGCCTCTTGAAAGAGGAACAGAGTTTCTCCAGGCAGAAGTAAATACAATGGATGTTCCAGACAACAGTGAGTACATACTAAGGTCTGACTGTGAAAAGCCATGTTAAATGGTGTGGAATTCAACCTGAAAGCACAAAGGGTCCCACTGAGACGTTTAAAAGTAGAACTGTCATTCTTAAATTCATACATGTTGCCATGAAATCTCTGAATACTTTTTAAAACTGTGATTTAAATATGGAAAAGGTCAAGCACACATAAAAGTATAAGGAAGAGTATAATGAACCCCCATGATTCTATCACTCAGTTTCAGAACATATTCGTTCATAGCAATCTCTGCCTCGTCTATAACCCTATCCACTTTCCTTATCTTGGGTAACTTTGAAACAGGTTCCAGACACCGAAGTATTTCATCTGTAAATATCTCCTTTTCTATCTCTAAAAGCAAAAGACTATGATGCCAGCACAATCATAATCCTACAATCAAACTTCCCTCTTTCTCTCTCTTCCCCTCCCACCCATTCTGAATCCTCCTTCTTCACCCTCCCCTCTATGTCTTCCTCAGATTCTCTAATCTATTTGTTGGAAAAAACAGATCCTTTGTCCTAAAGAATTTCTCACATTTTAGATTATGTTGATTTGGTGTCATTGAACATGCTTCTCTCCATCTTCTATTTTCTCTAAGCTGGAAATTAGATTCAGAGGCTTGACCAGACTCAGGTATGATTTTGGCTTTTTTGGCAAGACAGTTTCATAGGTATCCTGTACATCCATTGGACGGTACTTAATATCTGCTTGTCTCTCTGTGACATTAACAAATATTGATCATTTCTTGGATGTCTTATTTCACACAGTGTACAAATTGCTACTGTTGCATCATTCCATCTTCAGCGACTAACCGGGTGACTAATTGGGATATTCGATAAAAAGAAACTGTCCCTTATCACCTACTCTGTTACTATTAAGTTCAGTTCAGTCACTCAGTCGTGTCCGACTCTGTGACCCCATGAATTGCAGCACGCCAGGCCTCCCTGTCCATCACCAACTCCCGGAGTTCACTCAGATTCACGTCCATCGAGTCGGTGATGCCATCCAGCCATCTCATCCTCTGTCGTCCCCTTCTCCTCCTGCCCCCAATCCCTCCCAGCATCAAAGTCTCTTCCAATGAGTCAACTCTTCGCATGAGGTGGCCAAAGTACTGGAGTTTCAGCTTTAGCATCATTCCTTCCAAAGAAATCCCAGGGCTGATCTCCTTCAGAATGGACTGGTTGGATCTCCTTGCAGTCCAAGGGACTCTCAAGAGTCTTCTCCAACACCACAGTTCAAAAGCATCAATTCTTCGGCACTCAGCCTTCTTCACAGTCCAACTCTCACAACCATACATGACCACAGGAAAAACCATAGCCTTGACTAGACAGACCTTAGTTGGCAAAGTAATGTCTCTGCTTTTGAATATGCTATCTAGGTTGGTCATAACTTTCCTTCCAAGGAGTAAGCGTCTTTTAATTTCATGGCTGCGGTCACCATCTGCAGTGATTTTGGAGCCCCCCAAATTAAAGTCTGACACTGTTTCCACTGTTTGCCCATCTATTTCCCATGAAGTGATGGGACAGGATGCCATGATCTTTGTTTTCTGAATGTTGAGCTTTAAGCCAACTTTTTCACTCTCCTCTTTCCTTTCCTATATTAACCAGTATTCAAAATGAAGAAATCAGTTCCCTAAAATTATCCAAAAGTAACCAATGTGCTACTGTTCTCAAATCTAATTCTGACCTCATGGATGGGTTCAAGTGTATGTGATGAGTTTCATTCCATTGCAGATATGATCCTTATTATCTCACTGCCTTTGGGCTCAATTTGGCTCTTGAGTTCTTCTGATCTTACTAACCTTTGACTACCCCCTTGTTTTCTGGTACAGCGTGATGATTAAGAGCTTATCTTGTACCAAAAGTTTTTTTTTTTTTTTTAATTTCTTATTTAATGGGAGATAGTACCTAGAGACAACATTTCTTATACCAAAAGCCCTCATTGCTATTGGTGCTGCTGCTGCTGCTAATTTGCTTCAGTCGTGTCTGACTCTGTGCGACCCCATAGATGCTAGCCCACCAGGCTCCACTGTCCCTGGGATTCTCCAAGCAAGAACATTGGAGTGGGTTGGCATTTCCTTCTCCAATGCATGAAAGTGAAAGTGAAGTCGCTCAGTCGTGTCTGACTCTTCAGGACCCCATGACTGCAGCCCACCAGGCTCCTCCGTCCATGGGATTTTCCAGGCGAGAGGACTGGGGTGGGGTGCCACTGCCCTCTCCGTCATTGCTAGTGAGTTGACCGTTACTTCTAGTTGTTTGCAAATAACAGAACTAAGATAAATGCAAGCAACAGAACTAAGATATACACTGTTTTATAGGTGAAATACACTATGAATTTTATTTTAGGACTAGTATTTTAATTATTTTAAAACAATTTCTTCAATAGTGTGTCTTTGTTCCCTTACTCATATGTCAAAAATCCTGGTTCCCAATGTTGTTGCTAACATCACTGTATAGATCAGTTCAGTTCAGTCGCTCAGTCGTATTCGACTCTTTGCGACCCCATGAATCGCAGCACGCCAGGCATATTTGATGCCCATCCTCAAATACAACAGTCTCATAATAACAGCACCAACATTACCACAAAAAACAATTACCAAAATAAGTCGAGGGTTTTTTGGAGTTAACTTTGTATATCTTATCAGAGATGTACAGTAAAACCATGTGTTTTAAAGTTATTTGAAATAATCCCCATCTGTGCTTATGTCAGGCTTCCCAGGTGGCTCAGTGGTAAAGAATCTACCCGCCAATGCAGGAGACACAGAAGATGTAGGTTCAGTTCCTGGGTCGGGAAGATCCCCTGGAGGAGGAAATGACAACCCACTCCCAGTATTCTTGCCTGGAGAATGCAATGCACAGAGGAGCCTGGCGGGCTACAGTCCACGGGGCTGCAGAGTCGAACACGACTGAGCACGCATGCACGTACTAGTGTCAAAAATTTAATACGCAGTTAATTTGTTTTAGTCTTCATGCTGATTTTAGGAAGTCCTTTTAAAAAGTTACTTTTGTTTTATAAGTATTAAGATTGTGATGTTTAGAGAGTCAAGCCTATAATACAAGGCATATTCAATCCAGAGAGCTGAGATTTTATGCTTCTTCTCTCACATTTCTCCCCTTTTGTCGCTTTTAAAAATATGTCAAATTATGTGTGTATCTGTGCATTTGTATCTATTCCTTTTCTTACATACTATAGACCTTGATTTTTACCACCTTAGAGTACATTTTATGTATCACATATTTCTCATTCTTGCATTACACCTGCATTATATGACATGTTAGTATTTAAAGTCTAATCTTAATGGCCATTTTCCCCCAGCCTTTGCTATTACAGATAGTGTTACAAAAATGTTTTTCTATATATTTCTTTTTATATTTTTGTTTGTGTATCTTTGAGGTAAGATACTTAAGTGGGCTTGCTGTGTTAATGTTAAATACCTAAGTAATTTGCTAGATATTGCCAATTTCTCTTCCATATTCATTATATTTTTGCATTTTCCCCAACAGTGTGTGGGAATACCTATGTCTCCAGAGAGCTGCCAATAGAGAATGTCATTATCTGGATTTTTGCCAACTTGAAAGGTGAGAACTAGCATCTCACTGTAGTTTTAATCTGCATTTCTGTTATGATCAAGGTGAAGCACCTTTTCGTATACTTACAGGATTTTGCATTTCTTTTTTGAACTGTCTAATTATCTTTCCTTCACATATTTCTATAGAATTCTTACTTTTATTTTCTATTTTTAGAAGATTATTTTCATATGAGGGATACTATTCCTCCCCAATTTAAGTTACAAATATTTTTTCCAATTTGGAATCTGATCTGTGACTACCTTTTAAAACAGAAATCTATCCATTGTTTGCAATTTGCAATCCACATTCAGATTATGGATTTCATATTGATGTAGA
>SJYQ01004755.1:1402655-1446210 GCA_006410935.1 Redunca redunca | reverse complement strand
GTCATCTTCTGAAATCCTTGAAAAACAAGTGTCCTTTAGAGACTATTGCATTATTTGGAACCAGGTAAGTTATTTAAAACATCATTTGAGTTTTCTAACAGTTGTAATGTATTTATAAGACAAGAGCATAAAGAAGGCAGAGTTTTACCAACCCCTCCATGATAATTTTGTATGGATACCATCAGAAATATAGTGATTTACCCATCTATATTTTCATGTCTTTCAAATCATTAACATTTAAACACCTGGAAACTGAGTTTTGGTAATTAACCTTTTAAAAACGAGTAGTCTGTTTATCCGTGTGTTTCAAAGGTTTTGGCACATCACAATAGCTCCAAAAGTGTTTAAAGATATACCATAAGGGGAAAAATTAAAATGACAAAAAAATAAATGTATGGAAAGTGGACAGAAACTGGAGACTCAGCCAAATTCTCTCACATAACATGACATCTTCCACCAAGATATCTATAGTAAAGATGAATTTTATCTTTCAAATCTCTGAATTCTCTCCCTAAGAAAACTGCATCAAGAGAAATCCATATTTAAGGCATCCCTATATCCAGTCCAGTTCAGTCACTCAGTCGTGTCCGACTCTGCAACCCCATGAATCATAGTACGCCAGGCCTCCCTGTCCATCACCAACTCCCGGAGTCCACCCAAACCCATGTCCATTGAGTTGGTGATGCCATCCAACCATCTCATCCTCTGTTGTCCCCTTCTCCTCCTGCCCTCAATCTTTCCCAGTATCAAATGAGTCAGCTCTTCTCATCAGGTGGCCAAAGTACTGGAGTTTCAGCTTCAGCATCAGTCCTTCCAATGAACACCCAGGACTGATCTCCTTTAGGATGGACTGGTTGGATCTATTTGCAGTCCAAAGGACTCTCAAGAGTCTTCTCCAACACCACAGTTCAAAAGCATCAATTATTTGGTGCTCAGCTTTCTTCACAGTCCAACTCTCACATCCATACATGACCACTGGAAAAATCGTAGCCTTGACTAGACAGACCTTTGTTGACAAAGTAATGTCTCTGCTTTTTAATATGCTGTCCAGGTTGGTCATAACTTTCCTTCCAAGGAGTAAGCATCTTTTAATTTCATGGCTGCAATCACCATTTGCAGTGATTTTGGAGCCCCAAAAAATAAAGTCAGCCACTGTTCCCTCTGTTTCTCCATCTATTTGCCATGAAGTGATGGGACCAGATGTCATGATCTTAGTTTACATAAAAGTTATTAATAATATTTATTTTATGCCAGCAGTGTCCAGAAGTATGATTCCAGAGGAATCATAGCTTTTTTAAATGGAGTCAATATAAGTGTGAGGTTGGACACACCATCTCTGCTTGAGAAGGTTTGTCTCTCTTTGTCAAGGACGCTAGCAGTGGATTAATTATGGGAAGGACTTTGCTGGGCCTGGGAAGGTGAAAAAGAGGACAACCAATGATTCATCCATGCTTTGCTCATGT
This sequence comes from Redunca redunca, assembly GCA_006410935.1. Classification (NCBI taxonomy): domain Eukaryota; kingdom Metazoa; phylum Chordata; class Mammalia; order Artiodactyla; family Bovidae; genus Redunca; species Redunca redunca. Next base: position 1,444,747 of record SJYQ01004755.1, on the reverse strand, counting down.
GAGTTATGGAAGAATATTATTTAGGTTGAACTGTTATAAATACAGGGAAAGGGAAAGATTGTTTGAAAGTGACAAAGTTACAAATTCTGTGTGAAGTAGAACTCTACAAACACATTACTTGTAATATATGTATGGACATATGTATTATATGTGGACAAATACATAGATAAGTGTGACAAATTCCTCTTCAAAAATTACTAGAAAGTTGTAAATATTACAGCTCAGGAAATCTAGAGAAAGAAAGAATATTTACTGGGTACTATCATATGCAGAATATTTTGTATACTTGAACTTCAGTCTTTCCAAAAACCCTATGAGGATTACAGCCGAGGAGACAAAGGCCCCGTGCAGTTACATAATTTTCCAAAGTTTACTCACAAGAAGTAAGGCAGCTAGAACCCAAGGCTGAATCTGTAACTCTTCATTACTTTTTTCCCCACTATACCTGCTGACTTTAAAATACATTGATGGTCTCCCCCATTACCACCATAGATCTGTGTCTCAAGTCCATTTGTTCTCCACAGAGTCACAGGACTCTGAGAGTCTGGGCCAAGTTTTGTTTTTCATTAAATGGAATTATGAGAATAAATAAGAAATATTGCTAACATAAAATGCAATGCACCCTTCTGCTCAGGAATGATTTAGAAATCCAAGAGAAAACCAAATCAAGCCCACAACTAATAACTAGGTATTTTTCTGGCTGAAGCAATGATACAAGGATTACTTACTATTGATGTTCTATTCACTGGGTTGAGGCAGTGCCTGGAGAACTCTTGGATCTTTTATTGGAACAGTAATTATCCCATAGCAGAGACAGAAAGATCTCCTTTGTTTGTAACACAAACTACTTGGGTTACCTTATCATGACTCTATCAGGCTCTAGGAAGTATAATCGTAATGTAATTGTGAAATGAAGATGTAATTTGAGGATAGTCCATTATGTTGTAGAGTTTCCTCTACATTACTTAGAAGTATTTTGTGAACAGTAAGTTATTTAATAATTGACAGAAATCCTGTCTCCCTCTATCCTCTGACAAATAACCCTAGCCAATATATATACTTAAAAATGTTTGGACATAAACTGATAAAGACATTTTGCACAGAAAAACTGAGCACTTCCCAAATGCTTCTAGGTCCTTTCAAAAAATAGAACTGATAAATTAAGTCTATTGTATATGTCATATGTCTAATTCTGTACCACAAGATTTTAACTTGACCTCTTCAGCCTACAATCTTCATGTTCTTTCTTTTATTCAGAAAACCTTGCTTCCTGACATGACCAACATTCCGACTCCTTTATTTTCCTGTAACATTTGCCAATCAGCATGAGCACGTCAGCTCCACCTTCACATTATTTGAAATATGAAATAACTTGGTGAAAGTCAGAAGCACATGTTCTGATCCTCAAAAATAAGAGCATCACTCCCAGATGTTTGGGATGGTCTTTGGGGTTTAGACTCAGCAGACTTCAGCAGACCCATCTGGGACTCCCAGATCTCCCAGGTCTACTGAGGTTGCACAATTCTTTTCTAGAGTGTTTTAGCTTCAGTGAGAGATCGCACTGGAAGATGTGGACACTGCATTGTCAGTCACCCTACAAGGCGGCTAATGGTACAACCATACTCAGTGGAATTCTGACTCACTTACTGGCTGAGGTAACTTAACCTCTCTGAATGTCAGTGTCTTCACCTGCGGGGTCATGCCCACCACACATGTATGTGTGGATTAACTACGATTTTTAAAGTAGAAGCAGTTCTGTTTGTGTGGAAGCTAAGGAACTGTAGGTGAGAAGTTGCATTCATCCAGAAATCTTTCTATAAACTATGTGCATGCCTGTGTGCTAAGTCACTTTCATCATGTCCAATTCTGTGTGACCCTATGGACTGCAGCCTGCCAGGCTCCTCTGTTCGTGGATTCTCCAGGCAAGAATACTGGAGTGGGTTGCCATGCCCTCTTCCAGGAGATCTTCCCTCCCCAGGGATCAAACCTGTGTCTTTTATGTCTACCTGCATTGGCAAGCGGCTCTTTACCAATGGCGCCACCTGGGAAGCCTGTAAACTAAATGAGTGACTTAACTCTAAGCTTCCTGAGCATGGGCACTGTTTATTTTTTGTTCACCCCAGAAATCTAAGGGTTTAGCACCTTGCCTGGCACAGCACAGGATGTCAAAGTCATTATTTTTGAGCAAGAAGAGACATTAACCAATCATCAGGTATTTCTTGATTGCTTTCAATGCACATGTGTGTGGAGCAGATGGGAAATACATGGCTGTTCTATCACAAGCTCTGTGACAACAGTGACCCCACCTAACTGGCTCAGCTCTTTCTCTATAGATTTATAGTGTTTCAAACTACTTCTGGTACTATTACAGATGCTCAATAAATATAGGTGAAGTGAGTGAGTCCCTCTGTCAAATATACATGGAGTTTTAGGGAGAAAGCATATATACATTAAGATTTTGAGAACCACTCAGCCCCAATCTGTGGGCGCTGGAGATGCAGAGGTGGGCAGGGCTCTCCAGGGGACAAGGGGGGCTTCTTTAGGGAGGTGGGAACCCATTCCTGTGATGCATGAATAGGCTGTGAGAAAGCAGAAAAGCGGCAGGATGGCCGTCTCTGAGGGGCACAGCAGGAGCAAACACAGAGAAGTCAGATGCAAGATGCTTTTGGTTGAAGAGAGATGCATAGGAACAGGGTCACCCCACAGCATTTCCCAAAGGGGCCTTTGGCACTGACGGAGATCTCAGTCTCTTCTGTCCTGGACTGATGGATGGGACCAGCCATTTACATTCTCTCAATCTCAGGCAGTCCTGTGACATCCTAGTTGTAGCACTTATCGCAGAGGACCCTGGATCTGACAGTGTCTCTTAAGATTTCTGAAACATGAAAATTGCCATTTGAAATCCTTAAACTGTTTTCTGTCTCTCAGACTTAAATTTGCATTAATCATTGTAGAAGAGTGTCCTGTTCTCCATGGAAATCACTTCAAGGGTTTCCTAGATACTAAAACATTGAACACAGTTCCACCCAAAGTCCCTGGAGAAAACGGAAACCTTGACCTACTTAAATGCAGGTGATTTAGGCAGAGAGTAAGTTCTACAGTGCTGTGCAGCTGACCATTCTGTAGCTCTGGGGCAGAAATTATGTTTTCATTTTATATATATATATATGAGTTTACTTTAGAGTTACAGGTGGTCTTCTTTGGTATCTATTGCTAGAGACAGAATACGGTAGCAAAAACAGGTATGCACATGGATGTGAGGGGAGTTTCAGAAAGAACAGATACGTGTATATGTACGGCTACGTCCCTTTGCTATTCACCTGAAACGATCACAGCATTGTTTGTTGATTAGTTATACCTCATACAAAATAAAAAAACATTTTTTAAAGGAACAGGTAGGCACATGCTTATTAGCCTCTTTCCACTGAAACAAAGTCACCGAAATTCAGATGTCTGGGCTGATGTGACTCAACACAGATTTAATTTTTTGAGATGCAAAATGTGACATTATTTAATACCAAAGTATGGAGGTTGTGCAATTCTTTTCTAATGTGTTTCCAATTTTGCAGATGACTCTAAGCTCCATGAGACTAGACAACCATGACATTTTCACCTCTCTGGTCCTCACTGTACTTGGGGCCTGGGTCCCTGAAAGGCAAGCATGCTCAGGATACTGTCTATGGAAGAAGGTGGGCTGCCTTGTCCTTCCAGCACTCAAGCAAGGCAAGGTGGCCAGCTGGTGCCATGGGTGTCTATGCACTGCGGTTAAGAGCGTGGACTCTGACAGCATATGGCCTGAATTCCCATTCTGACTTGATCCTTCCCTACTGGATCAAGTTGGGCAAGTCACTTTACCTCTCCATGTTTTTTTTTAATGTATTAGGTAATACACTCAAGTCTCCTTTACTATGCTCTATTTCTTCTCACTACAGAACATATCGTGTTACAATCTACAGTTTTTTTATGCCATTTTTTCATCTCTTTCTCCCCTCAGGAGTGTAAACACAATGCAAGGATTTTTGATTAATCACAAGTATAAATTATTTTTGTATTACTCATAGCACCGTACCTGGCCCACAGTAGGTGCTTAGTAAAAGTTTCCTGACTGAATAAAGCACTTAGAAGGATGCTCAATAAATGTCAGTAGTCATTAACATTTCTCTTTCTTCCTTTCTATTATTCACAGTGTCCAGGAAAGTCTTCACATGTAAGCCTGGTCACTAGTGTGTGGGGAACAATGCAGAGCAACCTGTTTCAGGGCTGAGACATGATGGTCCTACCACCTCCATGGTTGGTAGGCATTTATCTGATACAAGGTAAGAAGGAAAAAAAAGAAAGCTAATGCTCCTTTATTTATTTTTTTTCTACCAGGCATGTTGAGCTTATCTCAATAGAGTTACAAGGAGAGAAGTTCTACATGACTTCTCATCTCTGTTGGCAGATGTTCTGTCTCACCCTTGAGACAACAAGATAACAGATACGATAATATTAATAACAACAAAGGTGTAGCTGATAACCATACTCTTCCAAGCAGTTCCCATGCGTTATCACATTTAATCCCAACAAATAGGAGTTAGGTAGTCACATGAGCACTTTAGATGAGGAAACTGAGGCCCAGGAGCTGTAGTCAGGTGCCCACTGTCACTTAGTGAGGAAGCCACAGGAAGAGGAAGCAGACTGTGTGTATCTGAGGCTCATCAACACAGTACTACACTGACTTTAGATCTGGGCATGGGTCCAGCTTTTGAAAGCGAGTGACAGTGAGGAAAAGGCATGGAAATCACCATTCACAGAACAGGACTTTAGGATGTGGGGTAAGAGGCCCTGAGTGAGGGGGCACTGAACATGCCTAAGAAACCTAAGAGGTTTTCTAGAAGTGGTGACCTTTCCAAGAGACAGCAGGAACAAAGCAAAGGTATTTCGTAGGCCAAGAGCATGCAGACACAGAAGAGAAGAGGCTTCACAGGCAGTGGCAAGTGCAAAGACAGAGACAAGAAAGATGCTGCTGCCGCCAAGGGGTGCTGAAATCGACAACCGGCCTTTACTGAGGTCTAAACATTTGCGTGCATAGAAATCACCCTTGAAGCTATTGGAAAGTGCAGGTTCCTGGGACTCCTCCCGTCCAAGGACAGAGCTCAGGAGTTCCACTTTAGCAAGAACTCCAAGTGCTTCTGATGATACCATGTGGATCACATTTCAGGAAATGTGTCTATATATGGCTTTTAAGAAAGGAAACATGAAGAATGTGATCAGATCCCTCTTTCATAAAATCTCTCTCATGGGGCAGGAAGGAGGGCCTGGAAGAGAAGAGCTGGGTCATAGGGTGCTCTTAGAAGGCTGACCCAACAGTCCAGTTGAGAGAAGCAAGGGCCTGAACCCAGGCATGGCTGAGCTTGCAGGGGTTCTCCTGCAAGCAGGCTCAGAGCTACGGGCGGCTTCCCTTATCTGAGCGTCTTCCTTCGATTGAGTCATGACCCACTGTCTGGGGCAATGATAGTAGGAAGGTCAGCTTCTGCTAAAGGAAAACTCTATGTCAACAGCAGAAATGAAACATGCTCTGGAATTAAAGGAGGCTGACATACATGCAGAGTAATTCAATCAGAAATATTTTGAGAAGTAGGGTTTTCCAACTTTCATGGCATTTCAGCATCCAGGTAGCATTCTGAGATATTTCACAGACACCCTTAATTAACTCAGCAGTAGGTAATGCCAAAAAGGTAGCACCACATCAGAAATAAGTTGTATTTATTACTCAACATCTACAGAGGACATACTATGGTGGTTAGAAACAGTGACGGGGCGGACTTCCCTGGTGGCTCCGTGGTAAAGAATCTGTCTGCCAATGCAGGAAACAGGGGTTCCACCTATGGTTCAAGAAGATCCCACATGCTGTGGAACAACTAAGCCTGTGCACCAAAACTACTGAGCCTGTGTTATAGAGCGTGGGAGCCGAAACTGCTGAGCCCACGTGCTGCAATTACTGAAGATCGCACGCCCCAGGGCCTGTGCTCTGCAACAGGAGAAGCTGCTACAATGAGAAGCCTGCACACTGCAACTAGAGAGCAGCCCCCACTTGCCACAACTAGGGGAAAAGTTCACACAGCAATGAAGGTCCAATACAGCATCGATCAATAAATAAAATTATTAGAAAACAAGAAAAAGAAATAGTGACAGGGGCAAGAATGGGTTCAGCATGCTGCTTGGGGTGGCTGTGATGGAAGAGAGTCACACAATTAATGATGCCACTGGGTTCTAAGTGAGGCCCAGGTACAAGTCTACAAGGGTGCAGAGGTCGGGGAGAGAGAGATGGCCCCTGGCTGAGATGACAAGCGGAGAGGCAGTGGGCCTTGGAAGAGGTGCCTGGTTGTACATGCAGAGATTGACAGGGAAGAGATTTTTAGGCTGAGGCAACAGCTTGAGAACATGGCTACGGAGAGGCAGATGGGGATTGAAGACATAGGGCATAGACACGCACATAAACTGAAGCTTAGGGTTCATAAATGGGTGAAGGATTGGAAATAAGTAAAACAAACTACATTTACTGAGCACTCACCACGTGCTGAGAGTACTCTAAGTGCCTTGAGTGTATTGACTCCAAGTCTTATGGGATGACTCTTATGCCTACCAGACAGAAGGGGTGAAGGGCCTTGAACACTGGCCTAGTAAGCTGGGATTTATTCTTCAGGCTGGCAATCTCAAATTGCTCTGTGCTGCCCTCGTGTTCCATGGAGAAGCTTTGAGGGTGCTCTGGGGCATGACACGAGGAATCCAAGGGGCAAAGTACACCCCCGCCCTGCAAACTTCTAAAGTCTAAGTGAAAGATGACTTGCTTTCAACTATTTGATTTTCTAGGCCTCTAAGTAAGGTTTTGCTTGGAGAAAATATTACTTTCATAATTTTTTGTCTGTAAATTATTTGGAGTAGTGGAACATCATGATAAAAGTTGAACATATAAACACAAGGTGAATCTGGAAGTACGTAGAGAATGATATAAAGAGGAAAGCCAGCTTAAAACGTGTTTAAGTACTCCAGGCAAGAGACGCTGGAACCTGGGACTTCCCTGGTGGTCTAGTGGCTAAGACTCCATGCTCCCAATGCAGGAGGTCCAGGTTCCATTTCTGCTCAGGGAAGTAGATCCCACATGCCTCAACTAAGAGTTCACTTGCATACCATAATGAAGATCCCGTGTGCCACAACTAAAACCTGAAACAACCAAACAAATAGGTAAATATTTTCAAAAAGAGAGAGACAGAGAAATACTAGAACCCAGTGCTGGGGCAATGACAGTGATTATGGACGGATCTAGAAGGAGGGCAGAGGTGAGCTCCAGATGACTTGAGAATTGAGTGGGGAGTGAAGAAGAGGAGAGAGGAAGACAGGATGGTTCTGATGTGAGCAGAGCAAGGAGGGTGCAAGGGATGCAGGGAGGAGCTCAGGTCTGGGTGTAATCAGGTTCTGTTTCATCAGGCTTCCAATCTTCTCTCTGTACAGAGGAGTCAGCTTTCCCACCAGGAAGGAGGCTGCAGTTATTCTACACCCAGCATGGCATTTCCAATGAAGTAAGACCTTGATAAATCTGTACTGATTTAATTTGACTATCCCATGACATCATCTCAAGTTCAAGTTTTAGACAAGGTGGAGACAGAAGGTGCCTTTGCTTTAGACTCAAAATAGATGGAGGAAATGAGACAAGCTTCCAGGCAGCTCTTGGGGCGTGGGCTCATAAGGCAGAGTGATGGATCAGAGAAAGCAATGGTTTTTGCAACTAGAAGGACTCAGCTTCCAGTCTTGCCTTGTCCATTTTCAGATGTGCCACTCTGGAAAGGTTTCTTAACTGTTTTGCGATTGTTTTTGCATTTCCTAAGTCCTTCTAAAATGTTGTGATAATGCACCATGATAATTTATGGAATACTCAGAATACTGTTTAGGTATTCAACAAGTTCCATGCAAATATTCACACTGCCACTCCCCATCCAACCATTCTAGAAGTGGTTCCTTCCCTCTCATACCACAAGGTCATACATCTTAACATAGTTAAGGAACATTTGTGCATACGGAAGACTACTAGGTAAATTAATGACACCATCCATGATATTCTCTCAAGTGGGTCCAAAGGTGATTAGTTCACTAGGCCAGGCTGTGAATGAGGGTTACATTTAGCTCAGTACCAGAAAGAGGTAAAACCCTCAGTTAGAGATAAGAGAACCTTGCAAGGGCATGGCATTTTATTATAAGTACGACATGGGAGGTCAGAAATCTCAGAGAACTGAGGTCCTTTCATACAGTGCCTTTTTTTTTTTTTTTGTAATAAGCTTTTAGGATTTTTAGTATACTTCAGATGTGACTATTTTTCCTATACACACACACACACACACACACACATAACTTGATTTTACAAAAGAAAAGTCCAGCTTCTTGAATTAAGAACAGTAATTGTGAAGCACTGGGAGGTGAAGTCAAATACTGAGGATTAATATCAATGCCATTTGTAATTTGCATAGACTACAAAAGTAATCAATCTTGCATTGTTTTAAGTTCAATGAGTACACAGCAGTTGATGACTTTGCCTGGGATAATCCTTTTCAAATGTTATTTTCAATTCAAAAGTGCCTGCTGAATAATACTGGATTTCGCTGGCAGGACAATGGTATGCTGCCCACGGAGGGAGGGCAGGCCTGCTGTGGAGATGAAGGGATGCTGTGGAAGCAGGGAGCACCTGCGGTACCACCAGGCATTCCACATGAATGAGGAGGAGGCAGGCATCTCCTGAGGTTTGTGTTTCCTGCTTCTCCAGGCACAATCAAGGCCTGGCACCAACCCAGAAGGAGGGCAGATTTAGGATATGAATGCCTCCTTCTTGTAGTTTGTTGAAACTAGCTTGTATTGTCTTGCAGGATTCAATCGTTACACACTGAAACATTTTAGGAGCTAGTCATTGAATTGTTGGTAGCCAGAAACAGAACATGTTGGGGATATTTACACCAGGGAAATTGGCAAACTCTCCAGTAAGTAGGAAAGACTTGAAACCTAGGACTGCCTCAGCACATACCCTCTGGACCAGAGATTATCTTGAGAAGTATTTGTTGTCAATGAGATGGCTTTTAAGCAAAGGAGTCCATTACCAACCTCTGCACATGCTAAGAGTCAGACACGAGTGAGCAACCTCACTTCCACTTTTCACGTTCATGCATTGGAGAAGGCAATGGCAGCCCACTCCAGTGTTCTCGCCTGGAGAATCCCAGGGATGGGGGAATCTGCTGGGCTGCTGTCTATGGGGTCGCACAGAGTCGGACATGACTGAAGCGACTTAGCAGCCGCAGCGGCAGCGGTAGCAACAGCACATGCCTAAACTTTCCATGTCTCTCGACTCTTGAAAACAGAGGAAAGAAATAGCTCTTTCTCCTTCTTTCTCTTACTTCATTTTCTTCCATTCTAGTCTGCATCACCAGACTCTGCTTCCCAACGAAGAGCAGCTAGGTTCTAACATGGCCATTTGGATGAGTTATTTCTACATTTTGACAGATTTTCGCAGACTATGATCTACCTCTGAAGTGCAATAACATTCCAGATGGCATCTTCAATGAGGTATCTGAATGGCTGTTAATTCCGAATCAATATGATTACTCAGAGTGAGCTGTGTGTGTGTGTGTATACAGAGTGCATCTGTGGGTGTTCCCAACAGCAGGCATGCACGATTTAAAGAGGAGAGAGTTGGAGATTCTTTGAGGAAGCAGCTGCAGGGTGGGGAAACAGCATGATGGGCAGGGTAGAATGATGAACGTTTAGTTATCTTGTATTCTACAGGATGTGTTTAATCTCCAAAGCAGAAACCAAGGGATCATTATTTATTTATTCATTCACTTATTCCTTTTCTTTTGTCCAAGTATTTTTGAGCATCCATGGCACCACATCATGTGCTGAAAAGAGAAGAGTGAAAAAGACAACTGCCCTGGGGAGTTGCCACATAGGGGAGAAGTGGTGGGACAAAGTCAGAGCAACAGGCAGGGGGCAATCCTGCAAGGCCAGGTAAGTACTTTCTTATGGGGAGTTTATCCTAAGTTCAGCTGAGGTGATGTGTTGAGGGTTGTTTTTTTCTTTTTTTAAGTATATCTTAGGCTACTGGGCTGCAGTCCATGGGGTTGCTAAGAATCGGACATGACTGAGCGACTTCACTTTCACTTTTCCCTTTCGTGCATTGGAGAAGGAAATGGCAACCCACTCCAGTGTTCTTGCCTGGAGAATCTCAGGGACGGGGGAGCCTGGTGGGCTGCCGTCTATGGGGTCGCACAGAGTTGGACACGACTGAAACGACTTAGCAGCAGCAGCAGGCTACTGGGGAAAACTGGAAAGAAACAGGAGAGGAACATGAGAAGACCCTGGGTCCTTGAACTCTCATGCATTTATTCGCAAATCCCTAGACATTCCTTAATGTCTCCTAGAGCCTGCACCCACTCTGCCATACTGATACATTCTATAAGAGAGTGAGGCACAGGAGTGTAGCCACTGACCAAACAATAGATGGGTATACAATTTTAGAAAAGAACTTCTAAACTTGTTTATGAAATTCTGATTTCTGTTTTTCCTTATACTGCATGACACACTGATGTAGGTTTGCAGTGCCTTCCAAAGACTGTTCCTGAACGTGTTTCTGTTAAGTGTTTGGAGCATTAGTTGTACAAGTTTTAGTAAAGGGGCCTGGCATTACTTTCTTCCTCATATGCTCCTCCACTTTAAATATTTCAATGGTAGCTATTCATGTAGAAAAGTAAAGAATCTCTGCTTACAGAGGGGACAAATAATTGTTAGCAGTCCACACGATCCATGTATTCAGTCAATAGACCTGCATCAGTGCTAGATTTGAGGATCTAATGATGAAAAAGCTGTTTCCTGCCTTGGGGAGCTCTCTGTCTGATGGCCCATTTGATAATCCAAGATGCAATGATATAAATGCAATGATAAAGAGAAGCACGGGGTCTTAGGGGAACCAAGAGAAGGAAGCCAGGAATTCAGCCTTAGAATGTTTCTGGAAGTACCAATGCCCATGCTGAAGCTTACTTCAGGAGTGGGAGTCAACCATGGAGAAAGTGATAGGAGGTTATGGAGAGGACCATCCAGCCACAGGCAGACATGTGGAGGCAAGAGAGGCCCAGTGCCCATATCTGCACTAAAGCACTTGATCAACTACATTTGATCATGTGTCTTTATATTGTTCTTTTCCCTGAGAGCACCAGTTTTGGAGGAGCACAATGCCATTTCCTCCATGGTTGTACCCAAAATAACGTCTTATGATAGAAAGAGAGCAATCTGTGGGTCTCACAGAACTTGATTTGGCTCCCACCTGCCCCCTCGCTGTGTGACCTCAGACAGAGTACCTTAAACCTTCAGCTTCAGTTTCCTCATCTGTGAAGTTGGGCAGCAAGGCTTGCGAGTGTTCACTTTCATGAGGTTCTCATGGCAAGAGGACACTCAGTGGATGCTGAAATGGACTGAGGGCTCATCTGATGATCTATGATCCAGCTGGTATTTATGTCCAGACCTTTCTCTTTCATGTGTCTGGCTGTGTAAGCACAGTCCTAGACTGGAAACAACCATGTGCGTGGTGTGAGCATGAGAACCAGTCTGGAGGCAGTTGCTTCATCTGTAAATGGAGGGCTCTGTTTAGGTGCGCTTCCACCTTTGAAACCTGAACACCAAGATTCAAAGCCAACTCTAGTTAATGGAGCTACCTGCTATTTCTCCCAGCAGAGGGGTAAATCCACATGGTCAGGTGACAAGCAGGATGCATTCACCAGGTAGCTATTAGCTTTTTATTGGGATCTTCAAGGTAACACAGGTAATTTCCATTTTTGTCATATGTCATTTGAATTTCTATTTTCTATAGCAATGAAACCAAAAGTTTCTCTCTAAATGTTGGATATTGACAGTAATTGTTTGCAGAAAGGGGTTTTAGGTCATTCCCCTAATTGGTTTTGCATAATTGATTTGGGAATGTTTTATAAACTTTAATTCTGACAGTTGTATCTAGAATGCAATTTATTTCATTGTATCTAGGAACTATCCATTTTAAAGTGTATCATTATTACATGTAATACTAAAGAAGAAATATTGCTGCCAATTAAGCTATGACACAGTGATTCCTTATGACTGAGTTTTTTAAAACTACTTTGAGATGTATTTAGACATAGATTTTGTCACATGGAATTGTTAAAATTTCTCTTTTAAAAATAAACTTTTTTTATATAGAGAAATAAATTGGTCATGTGGCTTAGTCACTCAGTCGTATTTGACCCTTTGTGACCCCATAGACTGTAGCCCACTAGGATCCTTTGTCTATGGAGTTTCTCCAGGCAAGCATACTGGAGTGGGTTGCTATGCCCTCCCTCCAGGGGATCTTCCCAACCCAGGGATCAAACCCAGGTCTCCCGCATTGCAGGCAGATTCTTTACCATTTGACCCACCAGGGTCAAGGTATTAATAAAACTGCTTCATATTCAAACAGAAAATCTTCAGGGTCACTTGTGAATTCACAGCTATTGACAGCTGGTCTTTCCCAGATCAAGACCACTGGTGATATAGCATTTCTTGAAAGAGGGTATGGTTACTGCAAGGAGGATTCCCCCCTAAACTAAAGATACTTATCCTGTGACTTTTAATACATATGCACAGGCAATGACAGCTAATATCAAGACTCCTGCCTACCAGACGGACAGCATTCTGATTTCAGAGATGTTAACCTGCGAAATAAAAAACAAGTAAGTCAAATGTGTCTGAGAATTGCTAAAGAACAGTACAACTATAAGGCAGAATGCCCTTGGGATTCATCAACTGGCTGGGCTTATTTTAATCACTCTGGACCTAGATGATTGTTCAGTGATGAGCCAGGAGCCACAGTTTCAACTTCATGATCAATATTTCACTTCACGAAGTTAGAAAAGGTCCATCATGACTGTTTTACTGTTCCTGCTAAAAAATTCCATTCTGGACCCCAAAGTCTATAGCATCACTTCATTCTGTTCAAATTGTACCTTGGTGACATGCCCAGTGCCACATGACTCTTCCAAGAAAATGGGAACATTCATTTGGCAATAACAGTAACTGCCCACAGTGCACATGATACAAAGGGAAACTTTTTTCCCTCCAATTTTATATTTTATCTCATCAATTTTCCCCTTCTATTTCACTTCGAAAATTGCTGCACAAATCTCTGGTGGAACTATGTGTGTTAGAAAGGCTTTTTACTTACTTTCTGCTCCTACCATCTGTACTTCCCATTATGCACCTCACATGCCAGGTAACTGGAATAACCTGCAGAAAGGGACCTCTGGGAACAGCCCCGGGCATCACACAGCAAACCAGAGCAACATTTCCTTGTGTTTCCATGATGAATGAGCCACCGTTTCTAACTAGCAAATTATTCATTAGAGCTTGCTCATCTATTCTTCTATGTGCGTGTACATCTGAGTCGCTTCATTTGAGTCCAACTCTTTTTGACTGGACTGCAGCTGGCCAGCTCCTCTGTCCATGGGATTCTCCAGGCAAGAATATCGGAATGGGTTACCATGCCCTCCTCTGGGGATCTTCCCGACCCAGGGATCGAACCCACATCTCTTACATCTCCTGCACTGGCAGGCACGTTCATTACCACTAGCGCCCCCTGGGAAGCCCTTTCTTCTATATATTAAGCAAAAATTTATCAGCTAGACTTTGTACACTACCTGGGATATGCTGACATAAAGAAACGCCCGTTCCTTCCATGAGTTCAGAATTTAGCAATAGGACATACAGATAATCAAAGAAGCCAAAGGAGTGCTTTAAGTACTAACGCCAAAGTAACTACCGGGTACTATGAGAGTGGTGAAGTGGGCTGGGACACTCAGATAATGATAAGAGGGGGAAGGGGATCAGTCTTAAGAGGAAAAATGTAACATGAAACAGAAGTGTACTTTTAGGTTCAAAAACAGAAGAGAGATTTCATGAGTGCTTAACAAGTTCCCCATATGGTGGCAGCTTCTGTAACCACTGTTCATTATCAAAACCAGGAAGCTGATATTGTTACAATACAATAACCAGTCTATAGACCTGACTCAACATTCACCAACTTTTACATGGATTCATTTTGCCTTTATATATAACGGATGCATTTTAAACCCAAAGGTTTTAATGTAGCTCTTTGCAGGGCATGTAGGAAGAAAGAAAGTTTAGAATTCAAGCAGAAATTTTCCTTCCTTGTCCAATGTCCTTGTTAGTGTCCAGTGAGCAGAGGTGACCTCACTGCAAAGGGTGGCGATGAGACAGGAGACAGACAAGTCAAGAGCAATCAATCCCAATCCCTGTCCGAGTGGAATGCCACAGTCAGGCAGTGAGCCAACTGCTGAGCACTGCCAGTGGCACCCAGCATCGTTTGTTTTATAATATGTCCCTAGTGTCAGGTGACATTGCTTTCTATTTGAATTTGTATGAAAATGCTAATGTGGTATATTGGAAAGGTGCTTGGGTCTCCTCAGGGTCAGACCAACAAAGATGTGAATCCTAATTGATATTTACCAGCTCTGCAACCATGAGGAAACTACCTTATCTGAGCAGTAGCCTCTTCATCTGTGAAATGGGCATGCAAAACAGCACCTCCCTGGACATCCCTGGTGGTGCAGTGGTTAAGAATATGCCTGCCAATACAGTGGACATGGGTTCGATCCCTGGTCCCAGAAGATCCCACGTGCCTGTGTGCACCACAGCTGCTGAGCATGCACGCTCTACGGCCCGTGCTTTGAAACAAAAGAAGCCTCTGCACTGCAAACTAAAGAGTAGCCTTTGCTTGCTGCAGCTAGAGAAAAGCCTGTGTGCCACAAGAGAAACACAGAGCAGCCAAAAGTAAATGAATAAATAGAACAGACACCACCACCCTGGAAGGAGGCAAGACTTTGGGCCTCACCTAGGAATGGGCTTCCCTGGTGGCTCAGATGGTAAAGTGTCTGCCTGCAATGCGGGAGACCCGGGTTCGATCCCTGGGTCGGGAAGATCCTCTGGAGAAGGAAATGGCAACCCACTCCAGTATTCTTGCCTGGAAAATCCCATGGATGGAGCCTGGTAGGCTACAGTCCATGGGGTCACAAAGAGTCGGACACAACTGAGCGACTTCACTTCACTTAGGAATTAGTAGGTGCTCAATGAAGGTGGAGTGCAATTCTACTGAACACTAACATTCTAATGTGTCTTTCGCATTCTATACCCTAATGACCGACCCAACATTTTTACTGTTTTCTTTTAAACTATGGAGAAATGCCTGAGAGTTTGCAAAATGCTTACACATACATATTTCCTGTTTGTTCTTCTCAACAGTCTTGTAAAACTCCTAAGGATTCCTGGCCTGAGGTTACAGAAGTAGTAAGTGGCAGGGCCAGATATAGTCTTGCATCTAATGATTTCAAATTTCATGTTCCTCCTGCTGTATCCAGCCATCTCCCAGCTGCCAAAGGGGTTGTCAAGATTCTTCTGTGGAAGAGAGATGAAACAGCTCTGGATAATTTAGGAGTGAAAGAAAGAAAGCTTTCAAGTTTATCACACAGTCAAATCTGGAGTGTGAGTTCATTCCTTCGAGGGAGCACCCCGGAGCATCTGACATGATATTGAGTTTTGTTTTGGTTTATGTGTTTCCTGTGGCATCGAGAGGATATTTTTTGTCCCTTCTCCTGTTCTCTGCCAAGTCGACTGTTTGGTTGCCCATTAAGGGAGGATATATGGTGTGTTTCTCTTTTCTGCTCTAACCTGAAGTGTTAGAGTGAAAAGGTACCAAGAAAATAGATTGCTTTTTTATTTCTGTTGAGAACCTATTGTTTCTGGGGTAATTAGCAAACAGCTTGGCAAATGTTATTGGGTGGAGGACAAAGAGGGAATATACATAATTATTTTCTCCTAGTTAAAGAGACCAGAAGTCATGTTCGTCCCTTCGGGAAGGGAATATAAAACATCTCCAATAAACATAACTGGTCAGGTAGCTGTTCTCTACTAAGGAAAAGTGTCCACAGCTCCTGGTACAGAAACACCGAGAGACTTAGCTGATCCACCATCTTTATTAGCCTCCCAGCCAGCCCTGTCTTCACTCATGAAAGTGTGCTTTCCGCCTTGCAGAGTCGGTTCCGGTTGGAGTCTGGTATGAATGTGCTCTGGTGTGAGGGGGCAGTGTGAGGTGTGAACTGGAGTGGGATCCTGACTCCTTGACTGCTAGTGAGACCCTGGACAAATTTGCTTATTCCCTGAAGCTCCTCTGCATTCTCCTTTATATAATGTGGATTCCAATACATATTATATAACTATATTAAAGTGTTAATGTGAAGATCAGATAAGAACATATGTTGAAAGCCTAAAATAATAGTTTGGCATATAGTAGGTGCTCGATAAATATCAACTTCAACTCTTTCCTCCCATGATGTTTCTGTTCATTCCCTACAGGCAAGACAGAATCTATCACAAGCCAATGCAGTCTCAGCTGATTACCTACCTCACCTGTTTTTGCACCTCTCATGGCTCCGGCCCTGTTGGCTACGAGGTTCAGACTCTCTCTGCCTGGAACTTCCCGGCTGGTTAAAAATCTGTCTTTCAATGCAGAGTACACCAGTTCAATCCTTGGTTGGGGAACACAGACCCCATATGTCATGAGATCACAACCAGAGGGTCCACACGCCAAATCAACAGAGACAGAGAGCCACAACTAAGACCTGATGCAGCCAAAACAAATAAATGAAAAAAACAAAACAAAACAAAACCTCTCGCCCTGCCTGTTGACAATGGGGCTGCCATCTTGGGGAGTAGGGCACTTGGAGACACTCCTGGTTACTATGTCCTAAGCATTTGCCCTCACNGGCTTAACCCAAGAAAGAGCCTTATTTCTCTCCCAAGTGAAAGATGTATGGATACTGGAGAGTCCAAAATATCATGGTGCCTCCTTCCTTTGGGTCCATAGAGACCAAGGGTCTTAGATTTCTGCTCTATCTCATCATCAGGGTCACTTTAGGATCCACACTGGTACTGATGCCGCAGCTGCAAGGACAAGTTTCAGGCTGGAAGAAGGAAGAAGGGCAGGATGGCAAATTGGAGGAATCACCTAACTGAGTTGACTTTTTCAAGTGCAGAGCATTTTACATCACTTCCACACACACCTCTTTGGCCAGCACGTAAGCACATGGCAGTGCTTGACTATAGCCACCTTTGTATCCAAGAGGGGAATTATTCCCCTGCCTCAAAAAATCAGGGTTTCAGTATCAAGCAGTTCAGAAAGACTGCTCCTTGAGATGGACAACCAACAGCCACAGCATCCAGGGTAAACATGATGGGAAAACAATGCGAGTGAAGGGAGTTGTATTTCCCTCTTCTGTAAAGGCTTACGCCCCTAAATGCCATTTTTCCCGACAGGCACAATTCAGACATCTATCTCAGGGAGAGAGAAAAATGATGCCTCCTCCTCAGTTTCATGGAAACAGCCCAGAGAAATCAACTAGCAGGAAAGAAACAAGCATGTATTAATTTCCTACTTGCTCCAGGCACTAGCACCCAGTTTATCTTATTTAATTCTCACAACAGCCCAAGAAGGGAATTATTATTTCCATTTTACATACCAAGACTCAAGTTCAGAGAGGTTAAGTGACTTGCTCAAGGTTGCAGAGTTCATAAGGGATGAAGCTGAAATTCAAACTAAAACCCCTTTACAGTTAGTTTCTGTTTCTTGTTTAATTGTAACTCGACACAAAAGTAAAAGAAGAAGGAGGAACCATGACAACATCTCTGATTCAAAGAACAAAATGCCCTTGAATTTTGGCTTCACATTGGTGTAGAATATTAAATGTTCACTGTCCCTTTCATGTACAAGCATTTGTCTGATAGACAACATTTTCTGCATATATGAATTCTGAAAATATTTTAAATCTCAACCAAGATTCTCTATGATGTTGGAGAGCTGAATACAAAGCTTGAGTCTGAATGTGAATGGTCTGCAGGCCACTTAACTCATGAGGTTCTGTCCTCTGCTGAAGCAATGCTTATGCTTACTGGTGTGAGAACTGGCCCTTACTGGGCTTCTAGGATACACAGGGAATTAGAGGGAGTAGGACTAGTGCTGCAGAAGGATCCCTTGGAGATCTAAGTGCAATCCCTTAACAATCAAAGGGAAGTTAGAGGTCACTGTGGCCAGCCGCCCACACACGGCAGAATGCTCCCTATCATCATTCTTCAGTAATCATCCAGCCTAAGGAAGAAGTCTTTAAGATGATCTGTTTTCCGAAGTCAAGCATTTTATTGATGGACAACCCCTTTTAAGATTTCTTATTTAGTCAGTTTCTGGCTGTGCTGTCTTCATTGCTGTGTGGGCTCTCTCTAGTTATGATGAGTGGGGGCTACTCTTCAAGGCGGTGAGCAGGTTTTTCACCGTAGTGGCTTCTCTTATTGCAGAGCACGGGCTCTAGCCGGGCTTCAGTAGATGCGGCACGTGGGCTTAGTTGCTCTGAGGCATGACGGATCTTCCCAGACCAGGGATTGAACCCATGTCCCCTGGATTGGTAGGTGGATTCTTAGCCTACTGGACCACCAGGGAAGTCCAACAACCCCTTTTAAAATAAAGCCTAATACCATACTCCTGAGTTTAACAGCAAAGAAGTACTGAGGGTCTCACATATACCATGCTTTTATATAAATTATCTTCAATAGTCCTAACGCCATGCCTATAAGCCTATGAGGGAGCTAGAGATTACCCTTCACCTTTTGTAACTGAGCGAAGGCTCTGGGAGTGCAAGATTCTCCAGAGATCACACAGCTAAGCCGATCAGCCAGCCCTGCTAGCTTCAAAGTGGATGTTTTTCCCATGCACAGCCACTGCATCTTTCTTCTTGGTCCTTGTCCTTAACCTTTGGTCCCTTCTTCAGTGATTCTGGCTGGCTGGATGTTAACAGTACCATAGTCTCCTCCATATGGGACCTGACTTGCAGACTACTCATCATTTAATTGACCTTTGCAGGATACCTGTCAACTTTTTCAATGGTTTTCCTGACCATGGCTCCGAAAACTGAGCAAAATCCGCTGGCTGTGGTCGGAATGGGATGGGGTTTCCACTCTTTGCCTTTGAAGACCCTTGTGTCTGTTCGGCTGGGCTTGTTCTTCAGTTGATTTCAATCACCAGTGCTCTGGAGTCACTGGGTTATTCCAGTTAACCTATCACAACTGTGGATTCAACTGAGAAATCCAAGTAAAAGGCCCAAACCCTGTTTGCCTAGAGCTCAGTCTCAGGAAACTGATGCTGGACACTCAGGCCTTTACATGCACTCCCTTCACTGCGAACCATCCTTCAAAACTGCAGCCACCCTGTCTTTAAGACACTGTCTCTCTGGGAATCAATAGGACCTACAGAAAGGGTACCAGCGCTGATGTCCAGTTATCTATGCTGCATGACAAACCACATCCACACTTAGCAGCTTAAAACAACAACAGTCACTTACTTTGCTCCTGAATCTGCCATGTAGGCAGGGCACAGGAGGGACAGTTCATCTGTTTCATGTGCCTCTGGTGGGGCACATTCAACAAGGTATTGGAGAATCGACTTTCAGGACAGCTTGCTCACATAGCTGGCACATTGGTGCTGTTAGCTGAGAGCCCTGCTGGAGCCGCAGATCAGGGCCAGGGGCTCTGGTTCCTCTCAACCTGTATTTCTCCATGAGCTTCTCTGGTTTCATCACAGCATGGTAACTGGGTTCCAAGAGTGAGTGTCCCAGAGGGACCAGATAGAGGGTGCAGGGCCTTGCCTAACTGAGCCTGGGGAGTTGTATAGTATCACTTCCATTATACTACATGAACTGACAGGTCACTACGCTTGGCCTAGAGTCAAGGTGGGGAGTGGGAGATAGACCTGCCTATCAATACAAGGTGTGTTAAAGAATCTGTGGTCTACAGACCCAGCATGGAAGGCATTCAGCTCTAGTATGTACTTTTGTACAATCTGAAGCAAGTTGCTTTACTACCCTAAAGCCTCCCCTGACCCTTTCTTTTTTTTGTTTTTTAAAGGCAGCATTTTATTTATTTTTTGTTTTTGGTTGCATAGGGTCTTAGTTGTGGCATGTGGGATCTTCACCGAGGCACACACTATCTCCCGCTGCAGTGCGCATGCTTCTCTCTAGTTGAGGCACACGGGCTTAGCTGCCCCACGGCATGTGGGATACTAGCTCCCTGACTAGGGACTGAACCCATCCATGTCCCCTGCATTGGAAGGCAGACTCTCAACCACGGGACTACCAGGGACATACCTCCTTTCTCTTTTCTACGATGGGAAAGAGTAGAATCTCTGAAAAGGCACCTCTCAGACGTGTGAGTTGGCTTCCTCCTCTCCACTCAGTGTCATGCTGTTATTCAGTTCATCTTATCTGAATAAATCAGCTCATCTGAAATGATCAGTTCATCCTCACCAGCGTCTCCCAAATTTTTGATAAAACTTTCAGATAGGTTAGAGGGCTGGGGCACACCGCTGGAGGCCTCTCTTTAAACTGGCCAACCCACGTTCTTCTGAGGCAGTTACTCAGTCCACCGTGAATCCTAGATAGCCCCTGAGAGTTTGTGAAGTCTTCCTAATTATTCTCTTCCACATGTGCCATAGTCCAGGAAGTAGTGATGAATGAAGGGACGGGCAAGGGAACAATGGAGCTGACATGGATAAGCACATTCAACACTAGTTTTATGCTGATGTATTTAAATCATAAATTCAAGATGCAGGTTAAGAAATTCATTTTCTGAATAGTCACATTAGATGAGTTTAGCAGGAAGACTTTTTTAGAGAAAAAAAACAATCCTAGGGGGAAAAAAGGATTTAAAAATCCCGAACAAAGGGAATTTTTTAAACAAAAAATTATATTGGGATTTTTGGGGAGCAGCACAATTTGGTCCCAAGTCAGTTTTATATTAGGCCACCTAGTCTTACCCCAGTGGAAGTGATTGCCATGGAGAACCCTCTCTTGATAAAATATTTGCAAAAAATCCACTTTCCTTTGTCTGCTGATATCTTGACATCACATCATTTGATTCTTGGAGAACTTAAAGTGGTTAGAAATCTTCAAGGAATTATTTTATATATTTGAATAAAACTGTTAATTATTGCATTCTGTTGTGAAGGCATGAACCAGGGAAAAGATAAAAGCATCTTTCACATTTAATGTCCCAATTAATTAATTTTTACTTATAAAATTGGAGCCTTTGCCAAGGCTTCTGGAAGCATTATAAAAGATTGATGTCATAAAGATAAGAATTTAACTGGGTCAAGCCCAACCATCAGACTGTTCTTAATTAGGAATGAATCTCTCTATAATTTCTATAAAATTGGCTGAATAACAGATGACATACTAAATTACTAATGTAATTCAAGGGGTATATGATTTGAAAACGGGTTACTCCTTTATGCCAATGGCATCAATGGTGCTTTCTGCCCTGATTCACTCTGCAGGTTGTTGTTTATTTTCCAACTTCAGAAAAAGGTCATTTTTAAGTACAGATGTTGCCCAGGACATGTATCCCTGCCCCCTCCATGCCAGCTCCTGGTTCTGAATGTAAAATACTGGCCTTATAGATAGGAAAACCTGTGCTTGTGTCAGAAGCAGTGTCGTTTCAAAAAGGTCACATCTGAAACTTGTTCAGTAAGTTAGCTTGGAAAATGTGAACTGTGTGCTGTGGTGGTTAAGAAGCAGAAAGTCTGGTCCCTCCAGGAGATTCCAGATACTGCCTAGGAAGGTAGCTTTCATGGGAAAAAGGGAGAAAGGATGTTTGAGAGATCTGAAATACATCATATCACAGCTTCATGGATGAATCTCATAAATGTAATGTTGAGAATATGTATCATTTTATTCCATGTATGTGAAGTCCAATAACAGTTAAAAACTAGACTCTGATAATACATGTGGAATTAGTGGTTACCTATGAGATGGATATTACCAGAAAAAGGCATATGGAAACATTCTGGATTGATGGAAATGTTCTATGTCTTGATTTGGGTGGTAGCTAGACATGCACACACACATAATTTTATATACATATATGTAAATTTTAGGCTTGTGCATTTTGCTTCATATGAGCTACACATCAATACAATCACACATAAGCATAAAGATTCAGTACAACAATAACAGCGTATGTGTCACACAATCCTAAATATGGTGACTTGAATTTCCAACCTTAGAATGTAAGGTTGTCTCTACTAGATCATGTTTGTCAAATAGTGGTCCCTAGATTTCTGCAACAGAATCAGCTAGAATTTTGTTAAAAATACAGGTCCCTGGACTTAGGCTAGTCCAACTTACACACACACTATCAGTGGAAATGAAGGGTTGAGAAAGCTGCCTTTTCAGTAAGCTTCCCATACAATCCTCACATCTCCTAAGAAGAAACCCAACAAAATGCATCCTGGAGAAGTGATCCGTGAACCAGTCACTCTGCATTTCTTGTTAGCACAGATGGGCTTGTCAGAAGAATCAGTGAATTCTGAGGAACCTCCCTTTAGAATCAGTAGGTAAACTCAGGACAAAGAGTGATGAGTCCTTCTACTAAGCACTTGCCAGGAGTCTTTATTTACATCCCTTTTAATTTTCACAACTACGATGTGGGACTTGGATGAACATCGGTTATACTGGATAGTCAGCACCCTCATGGTCACTATACAGAAAGGGAGGAGTCACCCAGATGTGGATGGCTCCGTAGCTCAGATATGCAGCCACTCTTCCTCTGTGGAGTGTGACTTCCGTAGATACCTGACAATCATGGAGTCCCAGTCCTTCAGCTTCGAGGGTCCAGGGCAAGCCAGGCCTCAGACTACAGAGGACTGGTTCTGAGCCTTAGAGCACAGTTCATAAGGAGCCAAGATAGACGAGAAGATGAGAAGAGGCAGTGGGGTAGACTTGATCAGTTCTGTGATGGTGGTTTTGTCCCTAAGTTGTATCTGACTCTTGCGACCCCATGGACTGTAGCCTGCTAGGTTCCTCTGTCCATAGGATTCTCCAGGCAAGAATACTGGAGTGGGTTGCAATTTCCTTCTCCAGGGGATCTTCCTGACCCAGGGATTGAACCTGGGTCTCCTGCATTGCAGACAGATTCTTTACCGACTGAGCTCTGAAGGAAGCCCCTTGATTAGTTTGTAGAAGACAAGTTTCAAGTATAATTGGATGGGGACTTCCCTGGTGGCCCAGAGGTAAAGTATCCACCTTGCAATGCAGGGAAAGTGACTTGGATTCCTGGTTGGGGAACTAAGACCCCACATGCCTCGGAGCAAATAAGCCCGTATGCCACAGCTAGAGAGTCTGTGGCACACAGACCCACGGGATGCAGTTAAGATCCCTCATGCTGCTATTAAGACCCTATGCACCAAATAAATAGATAACTAAATACATTTTTTTAAAAGAGTGATTGAGTGAGTCCTGGACTTTCAAGGGAAAGAATGAATAACAAACATGGATCGGGAGGCTGGGGCAGACTGGGGAGGGTCTCGAATGTCCAGTTCCCATGCTGGCCTTTTCCTTTGAGGTTATAAGGAAATAATGAAAGTTACTGAGCCAGGCCTTCCAGGGTCTAATACCTGATGCTCTGAGGTGAGCTGACATAATAATTATAAAAATAAAGTGCACAATAAATGTAACGTGCTTAAATCATCCCAGAACCATTCCTCCTTGGTCCATGGAAAAACTGCCCTCTACGAAACCAATCCCTGGTGCTAAAAACGTTGGGGCCCACTGTCTTACAAGATGACTCCAGATGCCAGCAAAGTCACTCTGACCTCAGCGCCGAGAATGAACTGACGAACCACTGCCCATGAACACTCACGCTCCCCTTGTCTTTCCAGTAGACTCTCTTCCTGCTTTTCTTAATCTCTCTCTTTCACTTTCAGCTTTTGGGCCAGCCCTTTATTTAATGATATGGTTAGTCGAGTCTTTGCAGAGCAAAAGGTTGTATTGCTTGACTAAATCCTACTTCACAGAAAGTATATTCAGCCATTTTACTAAGGATTGAACTGATGTATGCATATTGCATATAATTTGATTTTGTACATTTCTCTTCATATGGCTTACTTTTTTGTAATGTACTTTTAAGGCTATTTGTAATTATGGTCAGACCTTTAGGTAGGTGAGATTAGCCCATTTCATGGTATATATATGAGCTTAGTCATTCATACATTCATTTCACTTGAAAATGGCAAATATCTGAAAGGGTTGGTGGAAAACTGACTTTGATTTGGAGTTAGCTAGGGCACATTTAATTTTGCCAAAGCTGAGGGCAAATTTAGAATCTCTTACACTGCTGAATTGTAATGTTGCACTTCAAGAGTGTGACAGGCCACACAGAGCTAGGGGAGAAGAGAAAGCAAGTCTTAGAAAGAATTATCTCCTGAGCTAAAGGGGTGACCTATGCAAAATTTGTAATTGTAAAATGTGACCTTATGAATCACACTGCATCATGGCCACTGGGAACACACACTCATGCTTATGCCTCAGTTCAGTTCAGTTCAGCCCCTCAGTTGTGTCCAACTCTTTGCGACCCCATGAATCGCAGCATGCCAGGCCTCCCTGTCCATCACCAACTCCCGGAGTTCACTCAGACTCCTGTCCATTGAGTCAGTAATGCCATCCAGCCATCTCATCCTCTGTTGTCCCCTTCTCCTCCTGCCCCCAATCCCTCCCAGCATCAGAGTCTTTTCCAATGAGTTAACTCTTCCCATGAGGTGGCCAAAGTACTGGAGCTTCAGCTTTAGCATCATTCTTTCCAAAGAAATCCCAGGGCTATCTCCTTCAGAATGGACTGGTTGGATCTCCTTGCAGTCAAAGGGACTCTCAAGAGTCTTCCCCAACACCACAGTTCAAAAGCATCAATGCTTCGGCGCTCAGCCTTCTTCACAGTCCAAGTCTCACATTCATACATGACCACAGGAAAAACCATAGCCTTGACTAGGCGGACCTTTTTTGGCAAACTAATGTCTCTGCTTTTCAAAATGCTATCTAGGTTGGTCATAACTTTTCTTCCAAGAAGTAAGCATCTTTTAATTTCATGGCTGCAATCACCATCTGCATTTTTTTGGAGCCCCCAAAAATAAAGTCTGACAGTTTCCCCATCTATTTCCCATGAAGTGATGGGACCAGATGCCATGATCTTCGTTTCTGAATGTTGAGCTTTAAGCCAACTTTTTCACTCTCCGCTTTCATCAAGCGGCTTTTTAGCTCCTCTTCACCTTCTGCCATGAGGGTGGTGTCGTCTGCATCTCTGAGTTTATTGCTGTGCCTATGCCTATGCCTATTGTTATGCTTATGCCTACCTCTGTCCAAATACCTTCTTTTTTTCTTTGAATCTTAAGTGAAATAAATTTCAGCTCTGTTTCACTTTTCTGTTCTTAAATGCAAATGAAATTTTGTTCAGCCGTAAACTGAGTATAGCATGTGGACTTCAGCATGTACAGATTTTTGCTCTGTTTTCAAAAGAACTCTTTATTTCTGGAAATCACCTTTATAAACAATGTGGGAAAATTACACAACTCAGCCTGACTTCACTGTTGATTTTTCAAGACCACGTTTCTCCAGGCTGAGGTTAGGATAACTATAGCTCTTGCCCCATCAGTATGGTTTACTGAGCCCAAGACTAGTCACAAGATTTGCAGCAGAATGGTAAATAAATATCTGTTGCAAACTGGGCTGGATTCTTTACATGCATTTTCTTCTATAGTCAACCAGCCCTTTTGGATTATTTCTATCTTAAAATGGAAGAAAATGAGGCTGAGACATTTGAGTGTAGAACAGGAAAGCAGAATTTAGCACCAGTGAAGTTAAGAATGCTGAGACAAAAATGAGTGAAAACTGAAAAGGAGCTACAAGATCCAAACAAATGCAAGCTTAGGAGCCGAGACAGTAGAGTGGAATAAAACTGGAAAAAAAAAAACAAAAAAACCAAACACCTGAAATTATTACAGAAATCTGAATATGGAAAACAGTCATAACTTCAGTAATAACCATAACCATTACCTCTAGGACATCCCTGCCAGGTATCAAGCAATGAACTGTGTTTGGGGCATGACAAGGAACAAAACAAATTTACGCTCTGCCCTTGAGGAGTTCACAGCCTAGAAGGGAAATAGTGCTTAAAAAAAAAAAGGCTGTCAGTCAATTTTAAACTCTGAATGGTGCCTTGAAGACAGCCCCAAAGGAGACAGGAGCCAGTGGCCACAAGCCTGCTTGCAAAAACTTGGTGAGTGTCACCAGGGGCAATCCCCTTCTGCCCCATTTTGCCTCGACCAGTCATAGACTCATCCATAAGTCATGATAGTTCCCCCTCTCATAAGAAAAGTTACCCACGAGTACCTATTAAGCACCTCTTCTAAATGCATAATGGCTACAATGTTTGATCTTTCTCCTTTGAAACTAACTTTTGCCAAGTCTCTGGTTTCAGTTTGAGGACACTTGGCATCTCAGCTGGTGAGCAGCTGAACTAGAATTCAAATTCTTTTCTTTAGAATCTGGTCTGTCCTGTGCCTCCCCTAGGACAGGGAGTAGGAACGCATTTACATCTCCCATCTATCTCAGTTCCAGTACTTTAAGAAAGGCAGCTTTCTCTCATCCAATTATTCACCTCTCCAGTGTTGTACACAGTTGTATTTGTTTTAATAAGCAGATAAATAAATCCATGAATAAGCAAAAACTGCAATAAGTCATGTTCATGGAAATATATATATATATATTTTTTGTTTGTTTGTTTGTTTTTTTGCATCTTAGGAAAATAAATGGATTGGGTGAACTTGGCCCCAAGTGCTGGAACTCAGTAGTTGCCCCATTACAATTAAGTGGCCCTGGAAGAAAAGTTTGGCTTTTGACTCTGGAGAGTAATTTAGCTTTGGAAGTGTCCCAAAGTGCTTTATATCAACATCACAACATTGGTCATTTCAGTAAGATCTTTGTGTAATGCCTAGAAATTTTGCTTTGATACTTGAAATGGAAGACCCAGAGGCTGCAAGTGGAAATAAGTATTTCTCCTTTCAGATGTGGTCCTTAAATTCTGATTGGTTATTGCATTTGATCAATGTGGGCTTCAGAGCAGAAGGGATACTGTGCAGAGGGAGGGAATCAACAGAACTATTAGGACAGATCCTGGCCATAGGTCTTTGGGCCAGAAGAGGTACCCGGAATATCATAAAGACTGTGATGGACTTTCACTTAGAATGACTTGGTTTCAAATCTCTGCCTGAACCTCACTACTGTGTGATATTACACAAGCAATGTGACATCTCCAAGTCTCACCTGGCATAAAGTACAGACGATAATACAGATACTATGACATCGCTTGTGTTGAATAACTAGAACAAAGGAGTGCACGCTAGGAAAGTTATGACACACCCAGACTTTTTCAGAATTAGTTCTGATATCAGTACTATTTGCTGTCAGCCCCCAGGCTAGGACAGTGGTTGACTGAGAGCAGAAAGGAACACACTGGACAGGTAAGACCTTTTTCTGGGGAAGATCCTTTCCAGATGCTACTAAGATTCTCCCAATAAGAACCTTAGATGACTATGCCAGAAACAAGTCCACAATGAGCACTTGGTGGGGAGTCAAGGGCCGTCATTGGGTGCACAATTTAGGGTAAGTCACCTGAACCATCTGGGTCTCAATTTCATGAGAACAGAAATGGCGGCAGTGGGGTGGGGGCAGAATGGAGCCAAGAGAGAGACCATAAAGTTCTCTCAGGTTCCACTTTCAGTAATGAATAGAACACAACCCGAGGTTGTTAATATCTTTGGGAGGCTGATTCTCAACATATACATCGATCCAGGAAACTAGCAAGTAAATAAAATTAATGAAATAAATAAATAACACAGACTATTAAATTGGTATCTCCATGGATTGGCATAACAGAATGTTTTTTTTTTTTTCCTTTTATGGAAAAAAAATGGTTTTCAGGGGCATGTAGATGGTCTTTGTCAAACCTATATGTCTGTATTTTCATTTAAATGTAAATGCAGCTGTGAGTCTTAAATCCACACATACACCCCACAGCCTTTGCAGAGAAACCCCAGGAACAGTGAGCTCTTCAAATTGAAATTCCTTCTTAAATTATTTTTTAAGTCTCTCAAGATCATCTTGATAATTAATTTCTTTTATATTTCAAACATCTTTTTTTTTTTTTTTCCCCCTGCGAAGCGGAAGAAAGCACCAACATCAAGACGACACAATGTGCTGCCAGCTGGGGAGACATTTGTGCAACTTATACAGAGATATAAATATATTAGTTTGGGGATTGCTGCTTTCAGAGCAAATATTCCATTGTCACAAATACCGTACCCTCAAGCCTAGGTGCATGTATTAATGGCTTCATTATTACAATTTGGTTACTGTTTCAGAACCGTAAATCCATCAGTTATGATAATTTTATAAAATGAAGCCACAAATATTAATAAAAGTTTTCAGTTCAATAGAGCATCAACGATAATCAGATTTTATAATGCAGGGAAAGTTGGGAAACAGGATTTTTAAGGTATAAGAAAATATTCCCTAATTCAAAATGTTTGCCTGCATGTTCAAACATTAGCCTGGACAGTATGTTTCTCCTACTCTCCTCCCTACCAATAGGCATCATTTCTCATTGTCTACTGAATAAAGCTCATGCTTTCTTGCCTGGCATTCAAGAGCCTTCCCCTCCTGCTCTCGATGGACTTTAAACTGCTTTCTCAATATTCCCCTTGGTGAACACTGCATCCTTCAGGACAGGCGCATCCTCAGATCCTGCCTCCTCTTTGACATCACACTGTCTTTATTCAAAATGAAAGTGAAAAAAGTGAAAGTGTTACTCACTCAATTTGTCCAACTCTTTGTGACCCCATGGACTGTGGCCCATCCGGCTCCTCTGTCCTTGGGATTCTCCAGGCAAGAATACTGGAGTACGTAGCCATTCCCTTCTCCAGGGGATCTTCCTGATCCAGGGATGGAAACCAGGTCTCTTGCAGTGCAGGTGGGTTCTTTACTGTCTGAGCCACAAGGGAAGTCCAAGTCTTTATTTAAGGCAGCCCTCAACTAATATGCCTTTCCTTTCTATTATTTTTCTCTAACACCCAAATTAAATTTTGGTTGGACTTCAAGATCTTTCCTCTCTGTCTTTTTTTTAAGATTTTTTTTAACATGGACTATTTTCAAAGTCTTTATTGAATCTGCTACAATATTGCTTCTGCTCTGTGTTTCAGTTTTTTGGCCTTGAGGCTTGTGGGCTCCTAGCTCCCCAACCCCCTGCCCTGGAAGGCAAATCTCAACCACTGGACCACCAGGGAAGTCCCTCTTTACTCCTTGTCTAGCACAGAGTAGGTTCTTACTACTTTATCTATGATGAAAGATTGCATAAAATAAATTTGTTTCTGCTGCCTATGTAAGAACTGTAGATTTCATAGCTCTAAGGTGGGCAAAAAAAGTTTTAGAAATAAAAGAATATTAAAGCTCATTAGGGCAATTTTGCCAAAAGGAAATCTGGAGAACAGGCAGCTCTGCTTTATGCCAGGAAATTGTTTTTCTTTTTAATCAAGTGTATAGCCATTTATGTAGTTATTAAGCAGTCAGACTGTTTAAAGGGAGTTGGTTGGCCTCTTTCAGGTTAAAGACCCTTGATTGTAATGCACAAAATTGAACTAGATTCATAGAACAAAATGCCGACCTATTTTCTTTTCTAAATTCCAGAGGAGTCATCGGTCTTTCCACTTTTTAACCTCCCTTCTCTCTCCCGTCATTCTCTTAGTCTCATTTGCCCACTTTATATAGAGACCCACAACAATCTTACACACCAACTATGCCCAGGCTTCATCATAAGTATTTCAAAGTGCACTATTAAGGCAAAAAGAAAATCGAATCTTATTAACAGGATTAACTTCTGAACAACAAGTCTAAAAATCCATTAGACATAGAAGTGACAGTGTCAGCAATATGACTTGGAGAAATCATTTAATTAAAACTCTTACTTTTGGAAGCTGATTCCTTGTGTTCTGGTAGCTTTTAGCATTAAAGCCTTGATGAGTGTAGACTCCACAGTGGGCTACAATCCCCTCAGAGTTTGTTTGCCAAAGACTATTGGATACTCTGTCTTGTCCTACCAAGTTGATTTATCCTCTGAAGAAAACACATATAAAGACCATGCACCCAAGAGGAGGAAATTAATGCCATAAAACTGTCATGAAACGTTTTGAGTCAAAATAAGATCTGGTGAAACTAGAGTCCTTTATAGCGGATGATGGAAACTGTGTTACAAAACCAAGGCATCCAGTCCCAGCTCCTTCAAAAGAGAAATGCCTAAATCTTTCAGAGAAAGGGTTGCTTTATTTTTTGTTTCTGTAATTCCCACTGTTCCAATGTAAGGGAGTGAATTTAAGGGAGTTCACTCGTTTATTCACTTATTTTTTGCTTTACAAACTTTTAACACGTGGAAGGAGCTGAGGATACAGCAAGCGACAGGATGAAGTCCCCACTGCCAGAGAATAGAGGCATTGTTTACAAATAGGAGGAACCAATTTCACCATTTGTCAGGAGAGCAACCCTGACTGACGGATGTCCAGTCTGGAAGCGGGATGGCTGGTGAAGGTCTGCAATTACAACCTTGTTATTGTAAATATGCTAATAAGATAGGCCCCAATATTTTGACTTCTTGTGGGGGGAATTCCCTGAGCTCTCCCTTATGAAATACCAATTTTGTTAAAAAAATAAAATAAAAGTTAGTTACTCGGTTCATATACACAGTGTATTACAAAACAGAGACGTCATTTTGCCAACAAAGGTTCATACAGTCAAAGCTGTGGTTTTTCTGGTAGTCATGTAAGGATGTGAGAGCTGGATTATAAAGAAAGCTGAGTGCCAAAGAACTGATGCTTTCAAACTATGCTCTTGGAGAAGACTCTTGAGAGTCCCTTGGACTACAAGGAGATCCAACCAGTCAATCCTAAAAGAAATCAACTCTGAATACTCATCAGAAGGACTGATGCTGAAGCTGAAGCTCCAATACTTTGGCCATCTGATGTGAAGAGCTGACTCATTGGTAAAGACCCTGATGCTGGAAAAGACTGAAGGCAGGAGGAGCACAGGGCAGCAGAGGATGAGATGGTTAGACAGCATCACCGACTCAATGGACATGAATTTGAGCAAATACTGGAAGTGGAGGATAGAGGAGCCTGGTGTGCTACAGTCCATGGGGTCACAAAAGGTTGGAATCAACTTAGCAATTGAACAACAACAACAACAAGGCAAGATATCTAAAAAGAAAGCAGTGAAGTGGTTCCAAACTGATTTGGCTCCTTGCGTTAGACCTGAATCAGAGATGTTTTGATCATCTTAGAGGTGCACTGAAACACAGCCCACAGCCTCCTAAATAGGGACAGGGCCGCTCAAGGCCAACTGACCTTGAGGTAAGTCCAACCCAAAGTCACCAGCCTCTCCCAACCTCCTGAACGCGCAGAGCCTTTGAGAGTGAGGTGTTTGGACATGAGTGACTGTATTTTACTTTGATTTCTAGACCTTATTTAAAGAAGAAAACTGTTTCAAGCAGCCTAAGGACTGCTATAATTTTTAAGTATTTTGTATCGCAATCCATAATAAACTATTTTTGAGTTCTATGGGAATAAATATTTAATTTGTTTTCCTCTAAGTAGTTATCTATATTGCTCTTAATATTATATTGGCATAGAACTGGACATGGAACAACAGACTGGTTCCAAATAGGAAAAGGAGTATGTCAAGGCTGTATATTGTCACCTTGCTTATTTAACTTATATGCAGAGTACATCATGAGAAACGCTGGACTGGAAGAAACACAAGCTGGAATCAAGATTGCCAGGAGAAATATCAATAACCTCAGATATGCAGATGACACCACCCTTATGGCAGAAAGTGAAGAGCAACTAAAAAGCCTCTTGATGAAAGTGAAAGAGGAGAGCGAAAAAGTTGGCTTAAAGCTCAACATTCAGAAAATGAAGATCATGGCATCCGGTCCCATCACTTCATGGGAAATAGATGGGGAAACAATGTCAGACTTTATTTTTTTGGGCTCCCAAATCACTGCAGATGGTGATTGCAGCCATGAAATTAAAAGACGCTTACTCCTTGGAAGAAAAGTTATGACCAACCTAGACAGTATATTCAAAAGCAGAGACATTACTTTGCCGACGAAGGTCTGCCTAGTCAAGGCTATGGTTTCCCTGTGGTCATGTATGGATGTGAGACTTGGACTGTGAAGAAGGCAGAACGCCGAAGAATTGATGCTTTTGAACTGTGGTGTTGGAGAAGACTCTTGAGAGTCCCTTGGACTGCAAGGAGATCCAACCAGTCCATTCTGAAGGAGATCAGCCCTGGGATTTCTTTGGAAGGAATGATGCTAAAGCTGAAACTCTAGTACTTTGGCCACCTCATGAGAAGAGTTGACTCACTGGAAAAGACTCTGATGCTGGGAGGGACTGGGGTCAGGAGGAGAAAGGGACGACCGAGGATGAGATGGCTGGTTGGAATCACGGACACGATGGATGTGAGTTTGAGCGATCTCTGGGAGATGGTGATGAACAGGGAGGCCTGGCGTGCAGCAATTCATGGGGTCGCAAAGAGTCAGACACGACTGAGCGACTGAACTGAACTGAACTTTCAACCATGGACTGTTTTATTTGTTGATACTATTTGTACTGTAACAATTTTTCTACCTCTATTTTTGAGGATATGCATGGATAACAAGGTCTCTTAGAGCAGAGTTCTGCAACCTTCATAGTATCTTTTAAATATAGTACAGAAAATAAAGAAAAATCTATTTAATAATGAACTGTGTTTTTGGATACATATGTTTCAAGGAATTATTAACAGACTGTGATGATGTGTTTCCAATTCGGTTAAGAATAACCTATGAGGGCTTCCCTGGTGGCTCAGTGGTAAAGAATCCACCTGCCAAAGCAGAAGACAGGGGTTGATCCCTGGTCTGGGAAGATCCTGCATGCCGCGGAGCAACTAAGCCCCTGCACCGCAAGTACTGAGCCTGCGCCCTGGAGCCCGGGCGCCACAACTGCTGAAGCCCTCACGCCGCGGTCATGAAGCCCTTGCTCCCTAGAGCCTGCGCTCCGGAGCGGAAAAGACCACTGCAGTGAGAAGCCTGCTCGCTGCAAGGAGAGAGCAGCCTCCGTTTGCCACAACTAGAGGAAAGCCTGTGCGGCACAAAGACCCAGCACAGCCAAAGATAAATAAATAAATAAACTTATAAAAAGAATAACATGAGAAGAATATAGTAGTATCCATTATAAACAAGCTGTCTCTCAGCCTTTCTCTTCCTGGAGCTGCACCTCCCCACCTCCAACCCCCCACCCCCACCACACACACATTAGCCAGCACTGAAGTTCCACCGATATTCCAGAAAAGCTACTTCCATAGAGGTAATAGATGAGTCCCAATACCTACTATTTCATTGAGAAATATTGAAATAATACAATATTTCAATATTATTTAATGAAATATTAAATAATATTTCATTATTTCAAATGATGAAAATGTTTGAATTAGCAAATTTTCACTAGCAAATTTCAATTAACTGATCATTCTACACTTGTTAATTTTATGGGGCACTTATATTAGATCCGTCTGTCTGTCTCTTCCCTCTTAAACATATGAGAGGAGAATAGGAAGCTATGCCACAATTTCTCTCTCAGTCTTCTGCCTTTTCTTCCCATGCGGCTGAATGGAAGATGGTAAAAATCGAAAGCTAGGTTTGGACTTGGTAGGAAAGTCAGCTCTTTAGTGCTGACTATCAACCCTGAACCACAACCCTGCTCACTCGCGTTTTCTGTACTGAGATTTGGGGCTCAAGCTCACCTGACACTTAAGGCTCTTCCCCTTTCCTTTGTTCCTGTTTTCCAGGTGTTCACTGTCCCTCGACAGGGTGAGGAAAAAGGAGGGTGTCTGGAGAATGAACCCAGAAACTTGGGGTCCAAATACCATCTGAACATCATTAGCAAGACTGACTCTTCACATGTTCCTCGTATCTGCTAACCTCCCTAAACCAATGCCTGCAAGGTCTCCTGGATGCAAAGCAGCCCTTGAACTGGGCTTTGAGCTGGTAACACAACATATCTGGTGTCAGTTCTGGTCTTGACTTTTTACTGGATGCTAATCATAGTAGACCCTTTTGATTCTCAGCTTGAGACCCAGTAGACTTAGGTTTTAAAAGCAAGAGATCAGAGAGTAGGAGATAGAATGGCTCTGGGCCACGAGAAGGAATTAGCTTCATGTGGAAAGTGATTCTGACCTCACAAAACGGTTTGGGTGCCAACCACCACTCTCTTTTGAGCATTTTCCTCGAATTTGATCTTGCTTATTGGGTTGTGTGATGAAAGACTTTTATTGATTAGTACTGAGCACCTGAAAGTTAAGTGGCTCTGTGGAAAATGGGGAATTAGATGATCATTATTTTTTACCTTTTCTGAAAAGTGCAATTTCTAGTTAGACATCTGACTAAATAAAACCCAGGGGGTCTTTATATACCTGAAAGTAAGTGAAAAGTGGACTCTCAAACACAGCATTTCAACGTGATGGGATTTAATTAAATAGTACATATGAACCTAGGGAGAGAAAGGGTCTCACACCAGAAGTGAGGTGGGCACTCCTTTTTATGAACTGGTTTAATGTGGAATGGGTGTACCTGTTGACAAGATGCCTTTGACCCTATCGAGTTCCAGACAGGTCTCAGCCTAATGCTTAGTCACTCTGTTTTTAATCCCTCGGATACCCCCTACAGATATTAGGAAGCTTCCCTAAAGCATGCCTTGCCCCACCTGGTCTCTGAGCCCATCCTCAGGGAAAACCACTGAGAACTGCATGCAGATGAGGCCAGTACACCCCAGCATGTGAGCCTTGCACCCACCATGTCTGCTAACCTTTTTAAAAAATCATTATCACTGTCTGACGCTCCCTCCCCAGTATCTCTGCTGCTTACAGTGGCCTTGACCATGTCATTTTCAGAGCTGAGAAGACTGACAACAGCAGAGACTCTTTACCTGGACTCCAACATGAGTGGAAGGGCTGGCACTGTGGGTAAAACAGTTTCCATGTTTCTATGCACAAGATGGGCAAGGGCTCTGCTTTCCTGGGGGCTTGCACTTTAGTTGCATGAAGCAAACCATGAAGTAAATAGACCAGTACACTGTATAAAGGCAGACTGTGACAAATGCTACAACCAAAAAATCTATAGGGCCCTTTGACAGAATTGCATCTGGATTTTTAGGGGCAGGTGGGCAACATCGCATCCTGAAGCAACTTCTGAAATGACCAAGTGTTCTGAAGCCTCATTTTTTCCCCTCAGTGAGTCATGCAATTTTTGTTACCACTTCTTTCTATACTCATATTCATTTCAATAGGGAATTTATTTTACAGCTGGTCAAGAAAAGTTCAGAATGGAGAGGTATGTGCCGTCTTTT
Source organism: Redunca redunca (assembly GCA_006410935.1). Taxonomy (NCBI): domain Eukaryota; kingdom Metazoa; phylum Chordata; class Mammalia; order Artiodactyla; family Bovidae; genus Redunca; species Redunca redunca. The sequence continues at coordinate 1,409,301 of SJYQ01004755.1, read as the reverse complement.
CCCTCCTATTTTGTGTCTTCACATATAACGTTTTCTAACCTGAGAAGAAATCTGGGAATCCTACTGTACCCCTCCCCACAACAAAGAAATCTTTTGAGCATTAACAATAATGGAATCAAATCCCAGGCTGCCCCACCCCTGTGGATACTGTGACCTGGGTTTGTTGGACTCATATCACTCTGTGTGTGTGCGTGCTAAGTTGCTTTGGTTGTGTCCGACTTTTGCCACCCTATGGACTGTAGCCCGCCAGGCTCCTCTGTCCATGGGATTCTCCAGGCAAGAAACTGGAGTGGGCTGCCATACCCTTCTCCAGAGGATCTTCCCGACCCAGGGATCAAACTTGCATATCTTATGCTTCCTGCATTGGCAGGTGGGTTCTTTACCACTAATGTCACATGGACTTGGATTGTTGGAACCATACTTTATTGCTTGGCTCATCTGACCATCCCCAGCTCCTCCATGGTTCTCTTATCTTGACCTGTGAGCAAATACACTGAGGTCCACAGTGTTACAACTGAACTCAAACAGGAGGTTATGATTCTCAGAGTTCCTTTCTCCCTGGTTAACTAAATGTTTAAAGACAGGGGCTTGGAGGAGAGTCTGCTGCTTCTCCTATCCTACTGGCTTTATCTGAGTTGCACAGTGTCTGGCTCCATGGCCTGCTGGGTGTGAGTGAGGGTTCCCTTGGCCCCCTTTATTCCCAGGTAATCTCTTTAGAAAATCTCTTCCAAAGAAGAGAAGTTACTTTCCTTGGGATCAAATACAGCCCCTTAGAAATAGAAGATTCAGAAAGAGTAACTTGGTTAAATTTTTGTTTCTCATATATAGTCAATAAAACAGTGTTATTTAGGATTTCTGGTAAATCACATGGAGCCCAGAAGAGTCCACCCACAGCTTATGGGTTGAGGTCATGAATAAACAGAGGATGAGACATGGGTCCTGGGCAAGATGACTGTCAGAATCTCTGCTCACTTCTCCCAGTGTGGACCAGCAGGGTGATGGCAGGAGGGGTAGAACTGGGGAGAGAATGGATGAGATATTGAGATTAACTTAAAGCCTCCCATTCTGATGCCACATAAATGAGAGCAGAGTCTGACTCCCTGAGCATGATGCAAACCAAACAGCTAACATAATACCTTGCATTTCAGTGAAGACAAACATACACGAAAATAAAGTCATGGCATTTTGAGCCACTGCTGCTGCTGCTGCTAAGTCGCTTCAGTCGTGTCCGACTCTGTGCGACCCCATAGATGGCAGCCCACTGGGCTCCCCTGTCCCTGGGATTCTCCAGGCAAGAACACTGGAATGGGTTACCGTTTCCTTCTCCAATGCTTGAAAGTGAAAAGTGAAAATTGAACGCGAAGTCACTCAGTCATGTCTGACTCTTAGCGACCCCATGGACTGCAGCCCACCAGGCTCCTCCATCCATGGGATTTTCCAGGCAAGAGTACTGGAGTGGGGTGCCATTGCCTTCTCTGTTGAGCCACCGAGTAAAGTTCAAATCTAAATTCTTCCATAAACAGGACAAACTGCTTGGCTTCTTCAATTCTCACCCTCCTATTCTGCTAAGTGGACATAAATGGGAAACAAAACCCCTGTCCTGTGAGGTTCCAGTGAGCAGTAAAGGAGAATGTGGGGCACAAGGAGGCACGCCTAGTATGCTCCTCTGTGTGGGGATAAGTATCTTTGGGAGGAAATGTGCTGGCCCCAGATGCCAGGAGTGAATGGGAAGTTCAGTCTGCTATGAAGTCTCCCCAGAGGATGCTTGAAAAGGTGCCAAGGCAAATGGACACTAAGTGGCAAACAAAACGCCTTGTCAGCCTCACCCAGAAGATGCTGGTAAGGAAGTTACTAATTAATCGCCAGCCAGCCATAAGGTGTTACGGAGCCTGCTAAGTTTAAATATGCTTTATTAACTGACATCCAACATATGGCACACGGCTATGAGGTGGATGAGACTAGTCTTAAAGGTCACTGTCACCCAGATGAGCAGATCTGAAATGGAGAAATTAGTTAATGCTTTCTTCTGCTGATTTAGTGTGAACACATCCCAGGGAGCTGAGGCACTCCAGATGGCGGGCTGCAAAAATACTGAAGAAAGATGATGTGTGCTAACTGTTTCCTAATGACACCAGGGGCTCACCGGGGGCAAGAGAGAAAAGGCATCTTCTCTAAGGGCTGACTGAACTCATGGGCATGGCAGAGGTCTCTCTACCTGGTTCTCAGGAGATTAAATCCCACCTGCACCGAACGGAAAAGCTTCCATCCATATTATTAGCATTATGTCTTCTTCTTTCTCTTCTTCCTCCCCCTCCTCTTCTTCTCATCCTCTTTCTTCTTTTTCACTTATTATTATTAGTTTCAGCTATTTTTTAATTTTTAATTTTATTTTAAAATTAATTTATTTAACTATAGTTGGTTTACCATATTCCAACTGTCAGGCACCATTTTGGTTTAATGTTCATCATTTCACTTATTTCTCTTAACAACTCATTGAGGTAGTTGTGGTTAAGAATGCTGGCTTGGCCTCATCAAAAGCCTACCAATAATAAATGCTGGAGAGGGTATGGAGGAAAGGGAATCCTACACTGTTTGTAGAAATGTAATTTGGTGTAGTCACTGTGAAAAGCAATAGGGAGTTTCTTTAAAAAAAACTAAAAAGATTTATCATATGATCCAGCAATCCCTCTCCTGGACACAAATATGGAGAAAACTCTAATTCAAAAAGATACAGCAAAAGAGACACAGATGTATAGAACAGTCTTTTGGACTATGTGGGAGAGGGCGAGGGTGGGATGATATGGGAGAATGGCATTGAAACATGTAAATTATCACATGTGAAATGAATCACCAGTCCAGGTTTGATGCATGATACAGGGTGCTCAGGGCTGGTGCACTGGGATGACCGAGAGGGATGGGATGGGGAGGGAGGGGGGAGAGGGGTTCAGGATGGGGAACATATGTACACCCATGGCAGATTCATGTCAATGTATGGCAAAAACCACTACAATATAGTAAAGTAAAAATAAATAAATAAATAAAACTGAAAAAAAAGGAAAAAACAAAAAGATACATGCATACCAATGTTCAAGGCAGCACTATTTACAACAGGCAAGATGTGCAAGTAATCTAACTCTTCATCAACAGAGGAACATATAAAGAATATGTGGCATATACATAAAATATATGTGAAATATTACTTGGACATAAAACAGAATGAAATAATGCCATTTTCAGGAACACGGATGGACCCAGAGATTATGAAGTAAGTCTGACAGAGAGACAAGAATCATATGATATAACTTAAATGGAGAATCTAAAAAAAAAAAAAGATCTAAATGAACTTATTTATGAAACAGCAGACTCACAGATATAGAAAACAAACTTACTGCTACCAAAGAGGAAAGTTGGGGGGATAAATTAGGAGTTTGGGATTAGAAGACCACATACATATAAAATAAACTGCTACTACATATAAACTACTACTATACATAAAATAAAAAACAAGGTCTTACCATATAGCACAGGAGAGAATTGATATATTCAGTATCTTATAATAAAATGTAATCAAAAGGATCTAGAAAAGAATACACACATACACATACATGTAACTGAATCACTCTGCTGAATACCTAAAACTAATATAACATTGTAAATCAACTATATCCCAATAAAAAAGAGAAAAAAGAATGCCAGCTTGAGGGGTCAGACTTTATGATCCCAAACCTATTTGTGTGACTTCCAAGAAGTGAGCACCCTGTGACAGCTCCTTGTGCAGACGATGCCACCACCTACTGTGCAGGTAACTCAAGCTCATATGAGATCGTGCACATGAAGCGCTTAGAATAATGCCTGGGGCACAGCAAGTACTCAATAAATATCACTGTCCCCTCCCAGGATGATATTCAACCTTTTCATAGAAGGAAAAGTAAGATTCCAGATGTTAAGGAGCATACCCCAGGTCATATGACTCATGCTTGCAGACAGACTCCAGTCTTACTCCTGAGATCTACTACCCCATGGCAGGCAGTAGATCCTTCTTCAGGGGAAGAGCACATCTTTCAGGAAAGGGGAGGCAATTCGGGAGAAGAAAACAACTGTCAATCCCCAGAAGAGTGATGTAGCACAAGAAGGGAAATTTGGAACCCTAACAAAGGCCAGGCCTGAGTGATTTTTCCCTTCTATTAGAGAAAAATCTTGGTGCAGCAACTATGGGAAACTGTATGGAGGTTATTGAAAAAACTAAAAAATAGAGTTTCCATATGATCCAGCAATCCCACTCCTGGACACACATCCAGAGAAAACTAAAATTGGAACAGATAGAGGCACTCCACTGTTCAGCGACACTATTCGCGATCACCAAGACATGGAAACAATCTAAATGTCCACTGAAAGAGGAATGGATAAAGAAGATGTGGCAATATATACAATGGAATATTACTGAGCCATAAATAAGATGAAATAATGCCATTTGCAGCAACATGGATGCAACTATAGATAATCATATTAAGTAAAAAATCAGAAAGAGAAAGACAAATGCCGTATAATATCACTGACATGTGGAATCTAAAAAGTGTGATACAAACAGACTTATGTAAAACAGGTACACAGACATAGAGAACAGACTTGCGGCTGGCAAGAGGGAGGCAGTGGGGGAGAGGCGTGGACTGGAGTCTGGGGTTAGCAGACGCAGACTATCGCATGCAGCATGGATAAACAACCATGTCCTGCTGTGCAGCACATCCAACTGTATTCAATATCCTGTGATAAACCATAATGGAAAAGAGCATAAACATGTATATATATGGATAGCTGAATCATTTTGCTGTACTGCAGAAATTAACACAACATTGTAAATAAACTATACTTCAATTAAAAAAATAAATCAAACAAACTGATTCAGAATTTGAGCATGATGGTGAAGAAATGTTGTGAAAAAACAATCTTAAATCTTTAAATAATAATAATAATGACAAATAAGGCTTCCCTGGTGGCTAGTAGTAAGGAATCCACCTGCAATGCAGGAGACACAGGAGATGCGGGTTTGATCCCTGAGTTGGGAAGATCCCCTGGAGGAGAACATGGCAACCCAGTCTAGTATTCTTGTCTGGAGAATCCCCTGGACAGAAGAGTCTGGCGAGCTAAGGTCTATGGGATCACAAAGAGTGGGACATGACTGAAGTGACCGAGCATGCACCCTGACAGATAATACTTAGCAAGTCCCTACTAAGTGCCAGGTATCAATATCAGGTTAAGTGTCTTGTACCATGTGTCAATATCATGTCTTGTATCATTTTCTGCCTCCACGGTGACTGGAATTTGTCCTGTCATTACCCCTGCTTTATCCATAAGGGAAACGGGGTACAGAAACGATGAATACCCAGAGGCACATGGTTAGAAAGTGGAGGCGTTCAGCTTTGAACCCAGGCGGTCGGGAGCCAGAACTCCTGCAGCCCGCCACTGCTCCCTCCTGGCCCCAGAGTTCCACGAACGACATCGTGGCTTCCAGGCAGGAGTCCTCAGCCTGAGCAAACACCCAGGTCACCTGGACTGGCTTGTTAGACAAAGTCTGTCAGAGACCACCCCCCAGAGTTCTGACTCCAGGTCTGGGGCAAGGCCCAAGAACCTGCATTTCTAACAACCTCCTGCATCATGCTGATGCTACTGGCTTGGGGTCACACTTTAAGAGCCATTGGTTAATCATATTTCAGAGCTTGAGTCAGAATCACAGAAAAGTGGTTTGGGTCCCAGATCTACCACATGGTAGCTCTGTGACATCAAGCAAGTCACTCAATCCCTCCTAGCTTCGGTATCCTTATCTTGCTCAGTAGGGGTCTAAGTCATTGTAATCTTATTGACTATATAAATAGTCATTAAAAGGATGCAGTTAATAAAACCCATCTCCTAGTGCTGTGATGGAGATTAAATAAAATACCGAGTATAAAGCACCTAGTAAGTAGCCTGGAACAGAATAATAGCTCTCACATGGTGGCAAATAAATAAACTTGTCACAAAAGTATTAAGCCTTCCTGTGTACACAGCGTGGGGAGACAGAGAGAGATTACGCCACATTTCCTGTCTTGGACAAGTCAATTTAAGGACTGAAAAATGTCCAAGAAGAAGCACAGATGCCTGTACAGATGTACACACAGTCACCAGTACACACATACACACTCATGTATGCATACATATACACAAACATGTACAAATGCAAAGTCAGCCAATACTGTGTCCACCCAGGGATCTGCAGAGCACCAGCGAGAGCCCTGGAGAACGAGCACCACCTTCCAGATGGACATTCACGAGGACAGGACCGTCCCCACGGGCTCCTACAGCATCCAGGCAGGCAACTACTGTTCTTACTTATTTTTTTAAAGAGAAAGACTGACTGCCGACTTTGGACCAGGCACCACGTTTGGTAGTTTGCCCTTAATGGTGGTAACCCCCAGCTGGCTAGAAGCTGAGCACCATGCATCTCCGTTTGACTGGCAGGCAAACAGATCTGAGATGCTTAAGCAATTTGCCTTAAGTCTCACAGTGTGTGTGTGTGTGTGGTGCTGTGTGTGTGTGTTGCTGTGTGTGGTGTTGTGTTTGTGTGTGTGTGTGTGTGGTGTTGTGTGTGTGTGTGGTGCTGTGTGTGGTGTTG